>JAFEJD010003069.1:0-10760 GCA_018296065.1 Blastomyces percursus | reverse complement strand
GTGGGCTAGGAGATGGGTATAAGAGAAACGTGTTGAAGTGGGGAAGTGTCCGAGTAGGTGATCTGTCCGAGAAGGTGATAGATTACGTTAGTAGAAAAGAACGCAGCTCTCTGTAAACTAACTCAGCAAAAAAATAAAAAGTAAATTAAACATATAAAAATAAAAATAAAATAAAAAAAATAAAAAAATAAAAATAAAAACGGGGATTCAGGTACTACTCATACCCCCAAATCCCCCTCCTCCACAAACCATTTTTCTCCATATCATCTGCCTCGACGGCCGCCTGTCTTTGCAGATCCAGCCATCTAACTCCCGTAAGGAATTCACAGTCAGCACCCCAACTCCCCAAGCAGCTAACTCCAACGCAAACTTACCACAACACCTGCTGATATGTCGAATTTGCTAGGGATTATCTGGGTCGAGCTAGTCCATTGATGGCTCCAATAATGAGCACACAGCTCCCTGACAAATTTGGCCAACTTCTTAGCAAGGATGCAGAAAATGCCGCGGCCAAGCAGCGACGGGGGGAGCAAACATGCCAAAGGTATGGATGGATGGATCTCAGATATTGCATCGTCTGGGTTGGTTTTGCCGCTTTCGCGGGGCGTGGATTGAAATGCATTCAAATGGAGCTCAAACATTATGCTTCTTGAAATTTTTATCTTCCAAGGTGGCAACGGCAATATGTAGGTTATATATATCTGGTTCCCGATGTTGGAAATCTTAGAGAAACCCGCAGAAGTGGAGAGCATAAAATTGAGCATATCAATCCTAACGGACTTAACTATGTAATGTACCTGCGCACACATGAGCCAAGACAATTACTACTGGTCCGCATAGTTACGGCGAGTTTGGGAAATTTCACCGCCGTTGGGACCCCATATTGATGGACAATATATTTTTCATTCTAGAGTGATTATTGAGTTAGGTTTTCATACCAATTCCGTAAGACTGTCGTAACCATAGCTTTCGGTATTTCGTGTTTGATTGTTTCCCTCACTGTACTCTCGAGCTCAATACACAGGAGAGAGAGCTGTGCCTATGTCCCTGCATACCTCCCATACCTCCTATGACCTCCAAGTACCAAAACAAGAAGTACCACGCACAAATTCAGCTTTCCACTTCCGACGAGTGCTCTCCAAGTTCGCATAATTCAATGGAAAGGCATAATTTAATGAAAAGGGAACAGCGGGTAAGGGTTTATAATAACCCTGCCTAAGAGAGAGTTATTTAACGTAGGAATTAACAACGCACAGAGCTTTGCTGTTCGTTTTCAAAAACGGATCAGATAATCCCGTATCCTTTATATAGAACAGCCCAGCCGATTGGGGCCAGAAATCCAAAAAGGGCTGGCACCAAGGGAAGCTCCAGCACCGCCCAAACCCATAGTGTACCGATAGAAGGTGTCTTTTTCATAACAGCATAATAGGACGCCTCGTTCGTCATAGCTATTAACCGTCCACCGAAAAATAAGGCTATGGGGAGGAATACCACGGACTTTGCCGAAGGAGATGAAAAGTATTTAATGACCCTTACAAGCAAGGAGTTGCTGTTACTTGTAGACTGCTGAGGTCCTGTTTTCTGGTTCTTCTCTTCCCGCTGTTTGCCCGATTTGCCCCTGGAAGTGAATCTGTAGAACGAAATAATATGGCCATGTGCAAGATGGATGACGAAAGTGAGTACAGGGAATGCTACAAATATCGTGTCCTGGATGAGTTTTCGGAGGGGGATGTCTTGGGCATACTGATGCGCCGCGAGAAATGATAGTGTAAGGTGGAGAACAGAGAGTGGCAGAGAGAGAAGTATCGTGTCTGGGAGCGGGGGAATTGGCTCATCAGCATCAGCTTCGTCGTCCGCAGAAGAGGGATTGCTGTGTGGATTGTTTGCGGTTGATTTAGAGTCCTTGGCTCGTACTATTTCTCCCTCGGGCGAAATAGTTACGAATTCTGCGCCTGCTGGTGGCTTGAGGCTGGCCTTAGACCTGGATTGTCCTAGCTCCGCTTCTCTTTCAGCTGCGATCTCGTAGAGTGTTTTCGCCTTTGGTTTTTTTGGGGGGTTATTTGTCGGAGGGCGGCTAAGGGGAATTGATGCAGGGTCAAAGCCATCATCGCCGGCTGCGGATGAAGCTTGGGCTGCTCGACGTTCTTTCCGGTTTCGAGGCGGCATGGTGATCTCGTTATTTGAACGAATCGCAAGCTCAAAATAAACTAACGGGGAATTCGAATGGACGGGGCAGATTGTGGCATACGCTCAAGTCTATATATAACGGTAGGGAAGCTTGTAACAATGCTAATGCTAGGGCAAGTTGCAACAGGAGGACAAATTAAGGTTGTAAACTCGCTTATCTAGAAGGAGTTAAAGGCCGAAGCAAGCCATCTTTCATCCTACGAGCAATATTCCGGCCATCCGTTTCATGTATTGGCAACCCCAGCAGTGAGATTACCAATTCGCCGGATTCCAGCTGTTATGAATCATTTCTGTGAGACACAAAAATAGTCACTGGTACTTCCGACGGCTGGGAAATCTCCCAAGACGCATTTTGTCGGGAGCGTACAAACGCAAGATATTGACGCTAATCCTAGTTTGTCTTGGCGCTCGGCGCAACAATTCGTTCTGTCGCTCGCCGAAATTTGACACAACTCTTAGATTCTTTTGGAAAACCAGTGCGTTCGACAGTGAAATGATGGGCCCTTACATTCAGACATCACATCAGCTTCGTGAACGAAGATAGTTTCGGACAATAATAAAAGGCTTTGAGGCGAACCCCGAAACGTTCAGGTTCTGGCAGGTAGGTAGTAATCCTACTATGAATATGGAGGATGGCTCCTCCCTGCGATACAGGATATGGAGGACAGCGTCATGGTGTGTTGGGATGATGCATTGCCTTCGCACAGTAGCCGCGACTAGCCTGATATCTGAATGGTACATCCATATCGAGCCCTAAAGGTTTACGATACCTGTCCTACACACGACGCTCATCCCCACGCTTCGCACTATAGCCGCATTCGGGCAAAGATGACGGTAAATCTTATTAGGAGTTACGGTTGTCTTTGTAAACGACTCTTATATCCCATATACCTGTAGCTAATATTCTTGGGAAAAATAAATTATGTCAATCTTCGTCTCACTTGGTTTTACTCGATGCAAGTAAGGTCCCATATCCAAACATGATATCTATAGCAATTGATATTCTAACTCGAAAATGCAGATTTAATTTACGGAAAATATATTAGTGTGAAGCTGCGTAAATTTGGCTACGGAAGAGTGCAGCCGTATTTTTCAATTCTCATTTGAGGTCTTTCGTCCTCTCCCGCAGTGATATGCTGACCAGCGGAGAATGGTATAGTAGATCGTTAACTGATAGGGTTTTGAGTACGAATAATCGGGGAAGCGCGTTCTATTCGAAGAGGGATTCAACCCATGCCAATACACAATATCAACACAATGGCCGGACGCAAATGTTGGGCGAAGAGGATACATCGGACGTTCTTGTTCTACCAACCACTCCCAACCCTGAAAATGGAGAGGATGAGGATCTTGAAGTCCGTTGGGATGAGCCGGATGATCCAGCAGATCCGCGAAAATTCTCTGTGATCCTGCGATGGTCTATGGTTACCATCATAAGTCTCCGTTCCTTGTGCACGTAAGCAACAATCCTATTTATGGAAGGAAATAATACTCAAAGTAACCTTGAATATAACGAAACATAGGATTTTCACTTCTGCGCTATACACGATGACATATCATCAGATCACAATGGAATTCAACTGCTCAACGCTCATTGCCACTCTTGGCTTGTCTCTCTTTATATTGGGCCTTGGTGTTGGCCCACTGTTTCTTGCACCGTTATCCGAAGTAAGTCCTTTAGCTCATCACCTAATGATGTTTCACGGCAAAAATATCTGGCCACATTAACGAATTGCAGTTTTATGGTCGCCGTCCCGTGAACCTAATCGCCATGGTACTTTTCATTGTATGGCTAATCTCGTGTGCGGCTGCCCGAAACATCCAAACAATGCTTATATCGCGCTTCTTTAGTGGATTCTCGAGCAGTGCATTTATGTCAGTGGCTGGAGGGTCGATCGGAGATCTTTTTTCGCAGGATGATTTGCAGCGGCCAATGATGGTTTATACGGCTACTCCATTCATGGGCCCCATCATTGGACCGCTGGTCGGCGGATTTATTAATCAATACACCTCCTGGTATGTAAATTCCATTTTTATTTCGACTAAACGGAAGCCGCACCCGACTAACTCGCTATATTACTGGGGACAATGCGAAGGAGATGGTCGTTCTACGTCGTCATAATCTGGAGCGCCGCTCTACTGATTTGCATGGTATTTTTGATGCCCGAAACATACCATCCCGTTCTATTACGCCACAAGGCACAGAGATTACGCAGGGAGACTGGTCGAGCTTATTATGCCTGGATCGAAAAGACTGATAAATCAATTGCAACTGAGGTGATGTGGTCGTTTGCGCGGCCGCTGCAATTGCTATTTCTTGAGCCAATGATAACATGTCTGTGCGTTTATACATCCGTAGCCCTTGGGATTCTCTACCTCTTCCTTGGCGCTTTCTATGCTGTTTTTACCCATAATTACGATTTCGAACTATATCAAGTTGGTTTATATGTTTCTCGGTTTACTTTTCGGAACCATAACTTCTTTTGCTACGCATCCATTCTGGGACTGGATCTATCGGCGACTTGTGCGTCGAAGGGAGGCGAAAGGAGGAGAGCCAGGGGAGAGTGAGCCAGAATACAGGTTACCCTCCGCAATTGCGTCTTCGATTTTACTTCCTCTGGGTATGTTCTGGTTCGGCTGGACGACATATAAATCTATTCACTGGATTGTCCCAATTATCAGCAGTGGCTGCTTTAGCGCTGGGTACGTCAGTTCTACCTGGCTGGAGATTTCTTGCGGCACTAATGAAATCAACAAGCGTCGTCCTCTCGTACAATGGGATTCTGACCTTTCTTGTACATGGATATCCACTATATTCGGCAAGTGCTATGGGTGCGAACTTGATCTTGAGAAGTTTCTTTGCAGCCGCGTTCCCAATATTTGGAGTTCGATGTAAGTCACGTTCATACTTTCCAATCGCTTTACCAACTAGTTAGGCTTTTGGCCCGCGGCGCGGCTAACTCTGTACGCTAAAAAAAAAAAAAAAAAAATACAGTATACGAAAAGCTGGGATATCAGTGGGCAGCATCGCTTCTAGGGTTTTTCACCGTTGCGATGATGCCATTCCCATGAGTAACAGTTAGGAATCTCCCTTGCGTTGGATGCCGCATTTTTAACATCTAGCTAGGTATTTATTTTATAGGTATGGAGCACAACTACGGACAAAGAGCCGTTGGGCAGCAAGTGGTCATTCTAAAAAATAAGGCATGACAAATCTGGAGAGCTTAGTTATTGGAGCTTGTCTTCCGGTTTTCGAGTTGTTGGTTGTAATATGGCCCTTTCTTCACTTGGTTTCCCCCGTTTTCAGCACGACATACTCCGTACATCTTAGAGAAATAAAATTATCCGGCAAAATAACTGGAGTTCTGCGTTTTTTTTTTTTTTTTTTCCCCTGTTTGTTCAGGGAGATCGAATTCTTTCACCCAGTGCCCTACAAAGACAACTATATAATTACTGCCTCGTATTCCCTATGCAAATTTATGAGTCATCCTGTGATTTGCTTGACTCCTTGCCAACTCAAGACATTTTAAAAACCCCTAACCTCCTCCCTCCCCTCCCATTATATTCATCATGCAGGCCTCGACTCCTGATAGACAAACCGAGCTGCGTTTCAGAAACCCGCAAGAAGAATATTCATTTCCAAACCATCGTAAGAAAGCAGAGCAGCGTGGCAAACCAAACTCCACCATGCAAGTAGCCATCGCGGGCGTTGGTGCTCTCGGGCACCATATTCTGCGCGCAATTCTCGCGACAGGGAAATTTTCTGTGACCGTCTTGACGAGAGGAGAGCCCGTCAGTTATTTTTTTTAAAATGGAAAATGCATATTCTCTCTATTTTCAGGACCTAAATAGACACATTATTCCACGTCCTCAGTGCTCTACAGTAGCTAGTACCACATATGTCCATGTCGCTGACAGGCTGACGTATTAGCGCTCTAATGACCCGCGCATTACATGGCGCAAAGTCGACTACAGCGACAAGTCCTCACTGACGGAGGCCCTCCGCGGTATCGATACATGCATATCAACCGCAGCAAGCTTCGACGACAAA
The DNA here is from genome assembly GCA_018296065.1 of Blastomyces percursus. Taxonomy (NCBI): domain Eukaryota; kingdom Fungi; phylum Ascomycota; class Eurotiomycetes; order Onygenales; family Ajellomycetaceae; genus Blastomyces; species Blastomyces percursus. The sequence goes on along the minus strand of JAFEJD010003069.1, from coordinate 4,522 downwards.
TCATTCGCGGACGGCCAAATTAGATTAGTCGACGCATGCATTGCAGCAGGCGTTCGCCGGTTCGTGCCTTCAGAGTTCGAACTCGATCCACACACCCGGAAAGACCGCTACCCGTATTTGGCTGCGAAGCGGAAAGTATTATCCCACCTTGCCACGCCGGCGGTTCGGGAGAAGATCCAGTGCACGCTATTTACGCCGGGGATCTTCTATGATTATTACTCACCAATGACTGAGGATGGGAAGAGGCATATGAGTAGTGAGTCGCTTGTGCCAATTGGGTTTGATATAGTGGTTGATCTGAAAAACTGTCGCGCGCAACTTGTGGATGGGATGGAGGAGAAAAGGATGCGGTTCACGGCGGTTGATGATGTTGGGAACTTTGTGGCGAAGGCTTTGGAGCTGGAGGAGTGGCCGGATCAGTTTATGATGTCCGGTGAGGATCTTACTTGCAAGGAACTTATTGGGATTTGTGAGAAGGTCAGAGGTATGTATGAAAGGTTTGAATTTGAGAATCCTGAATCCTTGATCTCACTACCACCCCCCCACCCTTTTGAAGAGAAGTTATTATATATCATATATTCACGAACATTGAACTAGGAAAAAAATTCGAAATCGAACGCATATCAATTGCAGATATGAAGAGCAAAATAGAGGAGGCAGAGAAAGCGAATGATATGATGGGAACATTCATATGGGTTACACCCGTTTGTATCCTCGAGGGAGACTTTTGGTGGGACGACAAAACTACACAGGGAGTGGACATCAAGGCCGTTTTTCCAGATGAGAAATTTGAATCTCTGGATGGATTTTTGTCAAAATGGTGGTGATTTGAGTCGAATTGCATTATTGCCAGAAACAACGCCGAGTCATATTGTTCAATGATCCTTCGCTCTGCTTTGAGGAACAGTAGTCCTCCAGATAGCTGCTTCAAGTTTGAACCACTCGATATGTCGAATTGTTTAGCAAAGATAGTAAAATAGATAAAAGATGTCCATTAAAATGTCTAATCTAGAGCCACTCTATTATTGCTTCGGCTCTAATAACCCTCCTTTTTTTTGGCAAATTTTGAAAATTTTTCTATTTTTATCGAAAAATCATGTAGAAAAGAGTGGAGTTTGGGACCCTCAGTTGAGAGGGAATTGGAGTAAGTGGTTAGTAACCTAAAGCCCCTTTACCAAACCACAGGCAGCTCCGTGATGCCAACGTCACCATCTGGCGGAGAATACTTGACCTCAGATAGTGGGATACCAAGCTTCAAGTTTGGTAGTCGTTGGAATAACGTTGCTATTTTTGTGTTTATATGTTAGTATGCGTAAACGTGAATTAAGCAGAGGGCTAGTGTCTATTCCAAAAAGACTTACAGAAAACAGCTTCAAGCTCAGTTCGAGCCAATCCCTCAGCGACACACACATGTTCACCATATCCGTAACCTAGAGCTATCTCAGAACCGCGCTCGCGGTGCATATTGAAGACATCTGGATCTGGGAAGACCTCTTCATCTCGGTTGCCGGATTGGGTGGCAGCAATTATTCCCTCTCCTGCTTTGATGAGCTGTAGGGAAATATACGTGTCAGCATTTGGAAAAGACAACCGATTATCAAGATTGGATACAAAGATGTTTAAACCTACATGGCCTCCAAGCATGATGTCCTCCTTCGCAACCCGCCTCGTGGCCATCGCCGATGCCGTGTGGAAGCGGCAGAGTTCTTCGACAAATTTGGTTGCGAGAGATGGGTTGGCTTTGAGGTCTGCCAATTGCTCGGGATGTTGGAGAAGAGTGACGACGCCCTGGGGATTCATTAGCAACGAAATATCTCGCGTAATTGTGGGGGCTTTCAAAACCTACAAGTGATATCATGTTCACCAAAGTGGCATTTCCTGCAACAAGCATCAAAAAGGCGATTTGGATAACATCCAGTCTGTCGATGTGGCCAGGTTTAAGCTGTGATTATACGAATCATGGTTATTACTGTATTATTTTTATTTTTACACATCGAACTGGGAAATAGAAAATTAGAACACTACCTGTTGCACCACAAGCTTGCTAATCATATCGTCTCCTGGATTTTCAAGTCGTTTATCAGCCAAGTTGCCGATGTAGTCCAGAAGCTCTCTGTCACCGTTCGAAATATAGTCAGCACACTTGACGATTAGATAGCAGAGAAGGCAGAACTCACTTATTAGCATTAGACGCAGCTGCAGCGGTGGAACTTCCATTGCTACGGACGGCGTTACATTGGGTGAGATATTCGAGATCCTCTTTTGGTACACCTAGTATCCCGTATATTATCTATTTGCGCAGGACAGACGTTAGTATCCGAATTCATCAGGAAATCTAGATTTAAGAAGCAGAAACTGACGTAGGATGGTAGTGGTAGAGCAAATTTTTGGACCAAATCTACAGGCTTCTCACAACCCTGCTTTATCATTTCATCGAGAAGAGTGTCAGCCGTGGCTTGGATATGTGGTCGCATCGCCTCAGCATGCTCCCTAGTGAAAAATGAAGCAACCATGCTCCTATATGAAGTGTGTTAGTTAGTCTCAGGCAACATTCTCAGCCCCGAAGTAGAGTGCAATTTTATACCTCTGACGCCCGTGGTCTGGAGGGTCCATATCCACAAATGTTGGGCGGTTTTTAGCGGCCTCTTTCCCTCCAGCATTCATTTCTGGGAACCCAGCACGTGTTCGTTCCTGAAAAACGGTTGGAACCGACGTTATTAGACACTCTTATGTTCCTTGAATCCAAAAGAGAGCTGAAGGCTCGCACCTTGGACAAGCGCTGGTCCGTAAGAACGCTGCAGATATCCTTGTACTTGACTACAAGCCACGGTTGACTGTTATCCCAGAGAGTAACTCTAGAAATAGGGTTCGTGGCTCTGAGCTTCGCATATTCTAGTGGGGGAATGGCTTCAGATGGGCGAGAGAAGGGGAATTTTGGAGGAGCTAATGTTGACAGTTATATATCTCAGCAACTGCATACAGTGTATAATGATTTTAGTATAGAGAACACTCACTAGCCTCCGTAGACATGTTGGAACTTTGGGTTCGCGCGACAATGGCTAATCGGGTTGCATTAACTGGTCTGGGCCTGTGCAACACCGTTAGAATATCTTCCTCAATGATGAACAGGGGGTCCGTCATGCCTGCAGGATACGCATAGCCCTCTCAACGATCGAGATGCCGGAGTCATGACTGATTTGGATGATGCTCTCTCCACTGAACGGGACCAAGCTATCCTAGCAAACTGCGATTCCATCATGACGCCTTTGTCGACGGGACGGGGAAACTATGGAGATCCTTCAAGATATTTCAAAGTCACACAAAATGATCAATTCGAAACCCAGACGATTATTCTCTGCTTGCGAAATGAGGAGATGCAAAGGAAGTGGCCCGATATTAATCCATGGCCATAGTTCCCCGGAAGTATTTATAGGTAAAATCTGGACCATGACTGCTCCAAAGAGTGGACCGACAAAACTGTCAAACAAGATAAAACAAGGTAGATTTTGCAATTGGTACAACCCCATTGGTATAAAGACAGGTGGTCCATGATCATACCACCGCCGGGGTAGTCTCCAAGTTGTCCCTAGATCGGGGGATGCCGGGAAGTTGCCCCTTGGGGGAAAATAACGAAAAATGTTGAAAACTTCCAAGGGAAGCCAAATAAGCAGAGAGTGGAGCTTTCCGTATATTAATAAAGAAGATATCGCTTGGGAGCTGGATGTTCGGCATCTTGAATCAACGAATAGTGTATGAAGAGTGACACTTCTGCGTCATATGGTGAGTTAGCAGGAATCTGGAGAGGTAAGGATGATCTCGAAGTAGACAAGAACAATTGAACTTGGGCGATCCAGAATGCGCCACATCAGACATCCCAGTAGCACTCGGTAGCGACCGCATCAGCTCCGAAAAATGACAGCGGGTGCAACGGCCGGGACGAATCCGCATATATGGAATGATAATCATCGCCATCCCCAGAGTCAGGACTCAGCAGGGGACCAGTGGTTGATCCGCGCTGCGTCGCTCGGTGTCACTCTGCGCTGCTACCGCGAATAGATTCCAATTCCTAGACAACTCCAGAGTTCAGCGGCCAGGTTCAGCCGGAAGAAAAATGTTTAGCGTTCTGGTTCTCATCCGCGGAGCAAATTATAAACTGCTTTCGCTTTGCTTTTGCAGGCCCAGACAAATGTTAATTAACCATGCTAGTGAAACCGGTAAGGGGATCATATGTTGGAGGGCAGGGCTTGGCTTGGATGGTTCGTCCTCTTCTCTACCAATATGGTGAAGAGGTGATTGAGCTCTTTTGCCCCAGTAGCCTAGAGGTTATGAGACCCGTGTTTGTGTGAGCCCAACATGCTGAGACACAGGTTCGAATCAGGTCAACGCCAGATTGTCTAGCTCTTTATTCATCAAGAGATCCCAGGCCACCAATAATATCAATGGAGGTACAAGTGGCATTTTAAGCCCACCTGCCATATCAGTGGAGGTACAAGTGGTATGTAAGCCCACCTGCCATATTGAT
>JAFEJD010003064.1:0-11364 GCA_018296065.1 Blastomyces percursus | reverse complement strand
ATTTGAAATTAAGGGTCTCTTGAGTCTTCAAATCCTCAATTGCAAGCCGTATAGATTCCTCGTTGACCATATTTTGAATTTTGAAGCTGAAGGGTTGAAGGTTCGTTAAGTGAATTTTGGGTGTTCGTTGGGTGGGGATGTTCGTTGGGTGGGGAAATACGTTATGTGGATCACGTGGGATAGGGCTTGTGTAGGAGCTCCAACAATACTCGATGCGTCGAGTTCGACGTTTTAACGACGTTTGGTCTGTCTGGCACTTTACAAATCATAAAACTTTCCATTCAACGCGACAACTACGCTCTGCCGCCCTGTACTTCGTGTTTATTTTGAGCGGTCCTTGTTGAATGGGCAATTTCTTTCATGGCGTCTCGCTTTCCGCCCCGAGAGCGATCTCCACATCGGTATAATGACCGCCGTCCCTCCGCTCCTCACGGCTCCTCGCAGATCCCTTCTGGCCCTCGTGCTTCTGACGATGTCAATTCAACACCCCTGGGAAGGGAGCCCCCTCGTGGTCCAAAAGCTCTAATAGATCCGGCAAGGGGTGTGCCCTTTGGCCCTCCCGGTCCTAGAGGCCGGGGCTTCCTAGCACGAGGCGAATTTCGAGATCGCGAGAGGGATCATAATCCCCGGGATCTGCGAGATGGTCTCCATCCATTCAGGCGGGATAATGACAGAGACTGGTCCCGAAGAGACCGTGGTTTCGATTCGAGAGATGTCCGCGTTCCCTTCGGTCGCGGAAGATCGAGGTCACCTCCACTACGGGATTTTCGCGATTCTAGAGAACCCGGCCCTCGAGATTCCGATGCGGCAAGAATGCGTTGCAACTCCAGAGATGGGCCTATCAGTTCCGTAAGTGGAGTCCAGGACGCTTCTCCTCTTCGTGGCCCGTCTCTGCGAGGTCGAGGTCGTGGCGACCGTGAGCGGGGTAGGGGTCGGGGCTTCCTAGATGATCGCGACTCTTTCCGACGACGGAGTCGTTCAAGGGATGCGTGGAGGGATCGTGACCGTGAACGTGCACGTGACCGCGATCGCGACCGTGACCGCGATAGAGATAGGGACTTAGACCGTTCTGACCGCTTCGATAGGCGTGAAGATGATCGGCGATTGGAACGAGAGGACAGAGAAAGAGCCCGGCCTTCAGAACGCTCAGACTTGTGGAAGAAAAAGGATCTGTTATCAGTCAGGACCGAATCTAAAAGTAGATCTTCAACATCAGCTACCATCCCACCTGCATCGCCCACGCCATCGTCGTCATCCGTACTGAGTGTCAAAAGGACTGTCGTCTCCGAAATCCATGACTCAAATAGGAAATCCGCAGTCCCCGCACAAAGTACGGGCGATTCCCGGCAAGATCCAGATCGACAGGAGCATCCTACAATTCGCTTAGACGCACCAAAAGATCGGCCTATCTCACAAAATTCTCCTCCTCCATCAGCACCAGAAGTTCCTGCTTTCGGATCTATTATTAGCCCCAAACCAGCGCCCGATGATGCTCCCATTACCTCGTCCACAAAATCCGGGCCATTCGCAGAACTCTCCATTACAGCATCGACCACCGCAAAGCCAGAAAAGGAACAGATGGATGTTTCCGCTTCCTTACCATCTGGGATATCACCGCCTACTGGACCAAGAGCCGAGAGATCGGAGCCTGAACATTCACATGACACCCGTGTCTCCCGTCCGCATGGCCTGGATACTCGAGGGAAAGCTGAGGTGCCACTGCGCCCTGCACGGCACTTTGCATCCTCATCTAGATCTCCGACTATTACTACGCGCGATGCTCCTGGTTTCACGAGCGCATCTAGCGGAAGAGATTCACTTCAATCATATCTTCAGGCAGATGCGAGAACTCAGGAGTTGCCTCTCGCGCTACGGGTTAGCCCAAGACCTAGCTCCTCATCAGGATCCCCGCCTACTTCGCAATCAATGGGAAGAAATATTTCACTATCCCGTAGGTCCGGTTCACCCCCTGTTTCGCCAGCCGCCCCATTTAAGTCACCTGGACCGAAGACGTCTCCCAGAATCTCTTTCGCAAGCGTACCCACAGGGCCACGGGCGCTCCAGCGACCCAATGCGCCAAGGAACGCCCCTAAAGCTAGTAACCAGTGGGTTCGCCCAGGTTATCCAAATCGTGGGCCTTCGATCATGAATTCAGCGTCACCCATCAAACGCGACGTAATTGTCGACAAGGATAGAGGGTCTTTTGGCGCGTTTGAGCTTTATAAACCTCGCGAAGTCGAGCGTTATCCCCAACGGGACGATTCCAAGTGGTCACCAGTTGCTAGGCGAACCGATTGTCCTCCGGGTCACGCGGAAAACAATGTTGGTCGAGCAGCTGCGACCGTGCCTTCGGAAGATCACGCACCCTGTGGCTCAATTTCGCCGATAGCGGAGCAAGTTGCTACTCCTCTCATGTTTGGACCATCCAGCGGTGAAGAAACAGACGAGGAAGACGACTTGGATGAAGAAGACTTCAATGAGGGAGAAAAACGATTTGCCAAGGAAATGCAAGCGTTGGCATCCGAAATGCCACCTCCAACCCTTCAGGACCCCGTTATAGTTGACTTACTGCTACAAATTCAACTGCTGGGTATCATAGCCGAGGGAGTTGCCCCCACCTATATGGACCTGCCGGATGCAGCGATTGAAGTCGAACGACCAGACCAACCTCCAGCTGTCACCCCAGTGTCGGCAAAGGAGGCACAAGATATTGAGATCCCACAGCCCTCGTCACCAGTAGTCCAGGCTCACCCTGCCCCGGCTCTCGAAGTACTATCAGTCGATAACCTTCCCTTCCTCCAATCCGGGCCACCCACTCCGTTTTCTGATCTAGAGGCTTATCAAGAAACAATTCAGACGCATGACCGGTTGCGAGAGGCTCTTCGTAGGGAGTTAGCCAAGAAGCGTAAAGAAATAACTCTCCATCATCAGGAGCTACGGCGGGAGTATGCTAAGTATTACAAACCTTGGAGGATCGCCGTGGAGGAACTGGATCGCATGAGCAGACAGGAAAAGACAACCACCCCAGGTCCACCCACCCCGCCGTCGGCTACGGGAACGGCTACTACCCCGAGCGCCACCGCCGAAGGAAGAAGGGGTTACAAACTTAACAGCGAGCTTGACTTCCAGAATGCGCTGATCGCGTCTACCATTACTGCTCGGGAAGAGCAAGCACGTCGACGTGAAAAAGAAGGACCCGCCAGGCCGGATGTGTCTAAAGAAGCCCTTATCCCAGATATGTTCGACGAACAAGAGAAACAAGCCTTTATTTTCAAGGATACGAACCACACCGTACACCCTTCTGCCGCTTATGAAATTTTCGCGTTCCACCCAACGCCGGACAATTTCACCCCCGAGGAACAAAAGATTTTTACGGAAGCATTTTTGGAGCATCCTAAAAAATGGGGCAAAATTGCGGAATATCTTCCAGGGCGGGATTTCCAGGCGTGCATCAATCATTACTACTTCACAAAACAGGATTTCAAGTATAAGGCCAAACTGAACAGAAAATATGTTCGAAGACGTGGAAAAAGGGCTCCTACCACCAGGAATCCGAAATCAAACGCCCTCATGTCAGATCTTGGTGTTCGGCCCGAATACGAACGTGATGAAGTAGAAACGCCGGCTGTCACTGATACTGGCCGACCTCGACGGGCCGCGGCCCCAACGTTCGGCGAACCTGGTCCAGAGACAGAGAACAGCACACCTACGCCAAGCTCGGGGAAAAGAGGGAATCACGGAAAGGATCCCGCTGAATCGGGAGTGGAGAAACCCCCGAGCAGACGTGGCGGAAGGGGAGGAGGTGGGCGTGGTGGTAGGCGAGCAAAGACACAGCAATCCTCACTTGCGACTCCGATTGCTTCAACTCCTCCAAAAGTTGAACCCGAAGGACAAGTAGATGCCGTACCTGAATTGCCGGTGACGAAGGAGAAGGAAGAACAGAAAGATATCGCTACCGATGAATTCGTTTCACGAGCAAAATCTACGAAGGCTCGCAGCAAGGAAACCGTTTATGTTTTCGACGCTACTGAACCCGAAGTTCCAGCAAAACCCGCCGAACCCAGATCTGGTGCTCTTCAGCCCACTAGTTACTGGTCTGTACCGGAGCAACGAGAATTTCCAGACTTAATCAGGCACTTCGGGAAAGATTTTGAGGCTATCTCCCAATATATGAGGACCAAAACTCCTACAATGGTAGGTGTGGAATGAGTATCCCTTAAATATGATAGCCGGCGCAACTTCCTAGCTAATTTGTCACACACCTCAATCAGGTCAAAAACTACTTCCAGAGACGTGTAGATTCTGGCCAAACATTGTTGGAGGAATACGCTGAAATGGCTGAGGCGAAGAAGTTGAGTGGAGAACCGCCAGGCCCGCTACCAATTCCAAATATCCCTCCTAAACGGCGATACGAAGCTACACCATCTTCTGTCGCTCCACGTCCCCTCGCACCAAACACCGAAGCTACGGAGCCAGCGGATGCATCGCTGGTCCCCAAACAAAAAGCCCCGGTAGTCCCTCTTGCTGCAGCACACCAACCAGCCACTCAATCTCGGCCGCAAGCCGATAGGGATCGGTCTCAGCCTAGGTTTTATGCTCTTGCGCAAGCGACAGCTGCCTCTGGGGTTCCCGTATCGCCCGCGAACGACGAATTCCAACCGCGTTCTATTCGTCCCCAGCCGCACCAACCCCAGTGCAATCAGCAAGGGCCTCGAGTCGGATACTTCAGTGACGAACGACGAGATGGGCGTCACCTAATGCCTATCCCTCCGGTGCTCACCGTGCAGTCTCAGGAAACCCAAAGCCAGAAGCAGCCGCCGAATACGGGGCCCATGCAAAGCCATGGTGGAGGTTCCGCCTTACATACCCAAACTTTGTCTCGTAGCGATTTGCTGCCCCAGCCTCAAGAGGCTCAAGAGGTGCTACGGTATCAGTCGCTAGCGCAGCCGGCGTTATACTCTCAAACCCAATATCTCCAGCAGTCCCAGACAAACAGCCCGATCACACCGGTAGCACGGACACATTCGAGACGTTCGAGCAGAGCTGTTCCTACACCGACAGCCACATCTCCTGTGCAGCGCATGCCCAAACAGGACTTAGATTCAGCTTGTCTTCCCCGTGACGATACTATCGTCCAATCAAAATCAGCTCTACCCCCTCCTAGCCAACTTGTAGGTATAAATCGACAGTCACCTGCGGTATCACCAGCCAAGGAACCCGCTCGTCCAAGCTCGACCCCGGCCCAAGTTTTTCCAGAGCCTCCACGTCAGGTTCCTGCTAAAAGGTCAAATATCATGAACATTTTAAATGATGATGCTGAAGAACCACCGTCACGAAAGAAGTTTGCGAGTGACCAATTCTCATCAGCAAATACTCCACAGTTATACTCCATATCGCATTCAATGTCTCAGCAATCGCAACTTCCCCCTCGCGAGGAGCCGGTACACTCTAGCAGGCAGCTACAGCAACAAAGGTCGCACTATCCGCCCCAGCAGTCACAAGTGGCGCAACAAAACCAACTATCAAATACCCCCTCCCGCTCATACCCCGAATATTCTAGCTATTCTGTCGGCTCTATGGCTGGATCTGGGACGGCGAGCCAGGACTGGATGGCCAGGCTGGACCCGAGGGGTCAGCAACAGTCTCAAGCGACCGACCATGGCTTTTCCCGTTTACCAGCTCAGCAAGGCCCATCCCTAGGATACATGAGCACTGCACAACAGGCCACGAACTCGGGGTCGAATCTTCACCAGCAGGCACAGCAGCAGCATCGTTCCTCATGCAACCCGCAACCCTCACAGCCGGTACAGCAATCTCAGCCCGCCGGGTTCCAGGGCCAATCTCAACATCAATCAAATATTAACCTTGGGAAACGTGATTCTCCCTTGGCATTACAAGCCCAGTCTTTTCATCCATCTTCCCCACAGCATCGTCACAACTCAGTATCTTATTCTCGACGGATATCACAACAGCAACAGCAGCCATCCTCCCCACTTCAGATTTCGACGTCAGGCCTACCTCAAACGCAACAGCACGCCTCATATACTCAGACCCACTTGAGTCAGCCACCGCAACGTCAGCATCATCCTTCAGTTAGGCATCAGCTTGGACACAACCCCCAGCATAATGGGCAGAGTGGTGGTGGGTCTCAACACATGCAGCACATTGTTCCGCCTACATCCCCTCACCACCACCCCACATCATCACTACGCCAATCTCAACAGCAACAGCACCAGCACCAGCCCCGACACCACCAACAGCAACATCAACATCAACCTCAACATATGTCCTCTCTTGGACTAGGAAATCAACATAGCACTAGTTCGTTCGGTCACAATGCGTCACACCTACAACCGGCTCATCGGACATCCAGCAATGTTTCGATTTCTGCACCGAACCCGCATCAGAACGCAAATCTTGGGAGACCTTACACTCCACCATCCGCTTTGCACCAAGCTTCCCCAGGTGGTCATTCTTATTCTTCTAGCATTGTCGCTCCCCCCCCCAGTCAGGGCCCGCAACAACAAGAGTCACACCCAAAGCACCAGCACCAGCACCCGAATCAGCATCAACATCAACAACTTCATTCTAGACACCCTGGACAGACCCATCACCGCGCTTACTCGCAAGATTCGAGACAATGAAATAGAAATCCGGATGCGTCTTTTCTTTTAATGGTCATGCAACCACTGTCTTATGGATTTCATCGAATGACTGGCGGGTCCCCTTTCTGTACGTATATGTTTGTTTGCCTAGGCACTTCATTTACTAATTTCATTCTATTCTCATTGCTTATTTTTTTTATTTCGTTCCTCAGTTTGTAAATCTGGCTGTGGCGGGATGTGAACCGTGTTACCTTCAATTTACATTTTTTATTATCTCCCCTGCATTACTACACCCATTATATCATGTTTTCCATCATCTCTGTGCATTTCTACCTTTTAGCATAGGTATTGAATTTATTTGTATGATTCTCGACCCACAGAGGTTAATTGCATGAGTTTTTCCTTATTGGCGCTACCATGCCATTAAGTTATATTCAGGATCAAGCTAGCCCTCTAGTTGTAGGTAGCATGTGTAAATAAGGCAGGCAGACGTACGCCCACGCTTTGATTTCGAATCCGAGCGGAACAGTTCATTGTCATAATCATTTCTGAAACCCTTGGTACTTAATCTTTCATATCCATTATTGGAACTAAAACACTACATGGCGGCTCGACATCCTAACACCGTGGCTGGCCGATGATGGTTTGTCAATTTTTAGTACTAAGCCGCAGTTGTGATTCAGTGTAAGGAAGGAATGTAAACACTTCTTCCCAGCATAACAACACACCCAACTGCAAAATATTCATCCCCTTATGAGCAGCGCCCCTTTATCCCTAACGGTCACGTGCACCTACAGCATGCGCAATATCCATCCCGGTGATTTACATTTCATTATGCGAGGACAGCCAACAGGGATTTTCTGGAAAATCTTTTCTGCATACCGTTCCAGTAACTTCAAAATGTAGAATATTCCTTGTCAGGTAGATTGCTCAATGCTTCAAGTTGAAAAATGGCTTTCAAAGAACATTTATCGTCCTCAGCAACAGAGTGATAACAACCACGCGCTTAATATGCAAGTAGCAATCAGTGAACTGTACAGATAAATCTGGGAATCAATGACCAAAACGTTATTCGAGAGAAAGAGATAGATAACGCCGCAAACGCCGGAGAGGTATAAGGAAGCAAAACATGGGGAATAAAAACAGAGAAACGTTTGATGATATCATAAAACGTAAAACATACAACTGAACAGTAACGGGCATGTATAATTGACATAACCCAGTAACCAGCGAGTCACTAGGATCAAAACGCAAAAAGGAACGGTGAAATCTAGAAACGAAAATGAAACACAAGACGAGATTGCTTTGAATCGCTTGAAAGGGGGTTCGGAGGGAGGTGAAATTTCAAAGGCCCGAGAAACCTCTGTTTGTCACATAACTATACAATCTTTGTTTCTATCCCTATCACGAGGACGAGACGGAAGAGAGGGGTTGGACAAAGCATGGGCACGTCTATTGCCATCGTAGACAGGGCCACGATTGAGTCCAGCATTATTGAGTCCATAACTTGAGGATCTCGGTCCAGCTATGCCAGTGTTGCTGTTCTGGGAACCATCATACTGGGAGTGGTCTGAGGGAGGAGTGTACACTGGGCTGTTGGCTGCCTGCTCGTATGTTGGAGGTGGAGCGTCAGCGCTAGGGTCAGCCACTGAAGTCCTGGGTGGCGGTACAAGTGATCGAACTTCTTGCGTTTGCTGGGGTGCGAGACGGCCGGTGGACGACGCTGACTGTCGATGGTTAAAGTTTGCCCTGCTGCTGGAGTGATGTATGACCCCCTGAGATTGCGATGTTCGCAACTGTGATGTCTGGGTTTGCGCTTGGTTGCGTGGATTTGCACGCCGGAGTTCTTCCTCGTCTTGAAACTGAAGGGCCAAAGCAAAGGCGTAGTCTGCGTCTGTTTGTTCTGTATTGTTCAATTGCTTTCCGCTAGTCCCATCAGGACTATTTTTATGTGCTAACCCGCTTGAGGTCGCAATATTGTTTTGGCTAGGATGTTGGGGTAGAGCTAAAGGTGGCGAAGAATTCCCAACAGGACGAAAATCTCCTGAAAAAAAAGTAGCATTACTTCCGTTGACATCGACTAGACTTTCCCACACAATTTCTGCGTGATTGGCATATCCGGCATCGGTTACAAGAGTGAAAAGTTGGTTCGAAAGCGGATGTTTGAAAAGAGTAGAGAAATGATCATTTCGGAAGAGAATTGAAATGGATCCGGGTTTTAAGCATCTCTGAAGGTGCTCGAGACCAAAGGCGCTCAGCTGAGTAGCGTTTTCAACGTCAACAAAGCCTTGAATTGTGTCGATATCTTCTATTAACTTCTCCTCGTCAGTCGTAAGAAGGTGCCCACGGAAAACGCGGTTTTCCAGCTCCTCTTTTCGAAAGTGAAGCAACTGTACATCTTCATGGTTTTGAGCTACACGGTTTAGCGCAGCATAGGCCGCAGAGGACGGCTCTGCAAGCCAGCCGTGAACGAGGGGTAACTTGAAACTACTATAGAGTATTGTATCGTTTGTCTCAAGGAAGGTTCCAGGCAAATCGGACATATAATTTTGCTAGTATGTGTTAGGCGTCGCGGCAGAAACATCAGGAGTTACGTGGATAAAAGCTTACCATAACCAACTGTGGATTTACATTCATCCCAGTATGCAGCATAACAAGAAAGGAACTCAGAGCTTCGATATCAGGAAGCTTGTCAGCTCCATCTAAGTACGAAGTAAGTTCATCGAACAGCGCTTGCATTAACAATCCTAACGAAATTTTCTCTCGTGATTGAAGGGCTTTTGTAATTGGCGACGGCGAATCTGTTCTGCTCCGCAGCACAAGCCCATTGACGAGGGCCAGAAGCGGGCACGGCCCGTTTTCATTCTGCACCAGCACGGGTGATTTACGCAAACTAGTCGTCCCATCTGTCCAGTTAACCTGGCGAATGTCATAGGTTTCAGATAGCTTTTTCTGCAATATGGTGGGTGGCTGTCCCGATTCCCTTAGATGCGATATAGACGGTTTCGCTTGCTCAGGTGCCGTTCCAGCAGTAGAAGATTTCGAAGTGGATGAGTCCAATTCATCAACTGTGGATGGGGTCTCATTTAGCAGGTCCTTAGGGCGGTCATCAATTACGATGCTCATAGGTGGTGCATCCATTGTGGTACCTCCGTTGGGTTCGGTTTTTGAGTCTTCGAAATTTATAATGTTCCGAGAAGAATTTGATTGGTTGGAACTAGGGGATTGTAAATTTTGGCCCGTATGATCCATTTCGCCTAATTGATGATCTGATAACTGAATTACTATAGGTGGAGGGCCGCGGACTAACGGCGCCTTCCCTTTTTCTAGGATCGGGCTAGAACTTCCTGCTCCGCGCGGATCAGGTTTAGTGCCAAGGTCATGGTGGCCGTGCTCATAGGGTATGTGAAGAGATGACTTAGGAAGCTCTCCATTTGGTCCGTTTGAATCATACGGACGTGTAACAAATTCGCCTACTAACACAATGGGCGATTAGAATCGTAATGTAGGGGAGGAACGTGGCATTTAGCTGGAACAACCTACCTTCTTGGTAGCTATCCAGGCTACTGGATTGCCGAAATTCAAAATGGTCTAAGCGAGGTGTAGATTGTTTTGGCGGGCCACCACTGTTGTGTCTAGCCTTCAGGAAAGGGTTGTTTGAACGAAGCTGGCCAGGGCTGGTAGTATGCCGTCCGATTTCAATGGAAGAGCTCGTAGAAGGCTTGTCTTTAGAATCAATAATGGCAGCACCATCTTCTTCCTTCTCAGGCTCCCCACGAGAGAAACCCCGTATTCTTGCGCCTCCCTCATACTGCCAGCTCTCTTGCAATCGTTGATCATCTGATTCACCAGTTTGTGATGAAAACGGAGATTCTCTGGTAACCGGGCGATATTCTAAATCCTGAGTCCAAGCGTTAGGCACTTCATCACACACAACACCTGAGGGCGGTGCATGATTTAAGCCTGGTGAAGCGGAGTCGGAGAATTCTGGCTGTGATGCTGTCTCTTGTGGTGACAGAGTTACTTGGGCAGAAGGAATAGGATCCCAGCCTCGATACGACAGGTCATTCTGACAGCCCTCGTCGTCCTGACCATCTGGATCGCTCGGCAAATCCTTTTTCAAAACCATGGTGAATCACCTAGCAGATACGTTACATAAATTACTGAAGCAAGTGAACATTCTCGTCTCGCAATGCAACAGGTAGGTAGGGCTCAGACAAAGGAATGAATATATGTAGTCACAATACCGCCTCTCTTCCATTGGTCAATGGCAGACCCCGAACATGGACTTATTCCTGTCTTAAGACAGCTTCCAGTCGAGCAGCGGATAATGGAACGTAAACGGCTGGGGGACCGATGCCGCACTAGAAATTCGGCACCCAAAACGGCTCGAGCGCTTCTAGCAGCGCAGTTGGGTATGCAGTGCGATGAGATTGGTGGAATGAAGCTCATTCAGTTTGCTGATACAGGAAACTATGCCTTTTGATGCCTTGATCTGATGTCGCGGCTCCAAGAATGCGCCTGCCTGGGGGTTTGCTGTGTTTGCGCTGTTTGCCTTGTTTAGTTATCTTATGTACCGATGACGTAACGTTTTTCACCACTCAACGAACTCTACCCAACGAACTCCAATCTACGCTCAAATCAACCCTTCTATATCAACGATATCTCAACAACGCCGTATTATATTCAAATTATATATTAAACATTAAAATTACATATAGAATAGACCATATAAATACATACAGTTAATTCAAAAAAC
>JAFEJD010003052.1:0-15285 GCA_018296065.1 Blastomyces percursus | reverse complement strand
AACCGGGCCCTAACTAGATGATTCGTAAGCTACCGCTCACCTTCAACCTTTGGTCGAGCCCGGTTCTCGATTGGGGACGATCCTAGGTGTTACTGGTTAGAATGTTGAGGGTCCGTTCTGGCTGAGTGAGTGCCATATCCGGTAACTAGTTACAGTCCCAGAAAGACACACTCTTACAGAAACAAGCATTACCCCCCTCCGTCCCGAACAACGTGCGAGAACTACACGAAATATCTGAAGTCCAGAAGGGGGGAAACAAGGGAAACTCAAGAATAAATGTGAATACTTACTGAATCTTCACAAAGAGCATGGCTAGATTATGGCCAGAAATGCAGCCCCGCCTTTGAAAAACTATGGCTCGCGCTTAAACCATTAAGCCTGCCAACAAGTAACTAAGTTAACTAGGCCACCTGATTTAGCCCGGGTGCTCGATTTCGGATTCATGATGTTCCGAACTGAAGTAACCGCTATTGACCATTTCCACCCTTTCTATTTCCCCGGGCAGGAAAGTGAGGTCCTCGACTCCATTTCCAATCATAGGGCGTACGTGAAGGGGCCGACACTCCCTTCGTGTACTGGGGCTGTATGTTTGGTGTTCCATGAGGCTTGGGAGTTGTTTTCAGCGTGTTGGCGTGTTGTTGGCAGGGGGGTACTGTGTTCTTGAAGATAGATTCTATGCTGTTGTTGTTTCTGTGATATCTGTTCCTTCTAATCCGTGTCTCTATCGCGTATTTCCGACTCTCCATCCCGTAAACTGTTGTCGGGCAAGAAGGTGGAGGGACTAAGTCCACGTTCCATCCAAGGGCGTACGTGAGAGGGGGCAGACTTCCTTTCTGTACTGGGACTGTATGTGTAGTGTTTCTTGAGGTTCGGAAGGTAGGATTTCGGCGCGTCGATGCGTTGTTGATGGAAGATATTGTGTTGTTCTTGACGATAGGTTCTATGCTGTTGCTGGTCATGGTGATGGTGACGGGTATATTTATCCATTCCTTCTAATCCGGGTTTCCGCCGCGTACTCGTCAATCTCAGATACCGTAAGCTGTTGTCGGGCGGGAAAACGGAGGGACCAAGTCCGCTTTCCATCCAGAGGCGTACGTGAAAGGAGGCACGACTTCCTTTCTGTACTGGGCTGTATGTTTGGTGTTTCTTGAGGTACCGGGGTTGTTTTTCGCCGCTTCGACGCGTCTTTGATGGTGGATAATCGTGTTGTTGAGCTCCTCCTGGCACTAAGAGACAGCCATACTGTTTCTCTGAGAGTTCCCAGCGGACACGACGTGGAGGTGGGAGCTCGTTGTCCGCCGGCTGAATTGTGATTGATTAACGAGCGACTGGATTGGCGGCCGACTTCAGCATAATCAGCAGCATCCGGAAGGTTCTCACGATGAACACGGATTTAACAGAACACTTGGGACATATTGAAGCCCACATGTGGTCTTTGAAAAGCAGGAGCACCTGTATTTATATTTGTAGCTGCATACCATCCCTTCAGAGTCGAAAACCCTCCTGTGCGGACACAGATCCTGCCTAGGGTGTCTCTCTCCTGACCCAGAGACCTGTGGATCATGTAGTCGATATTTCACTGGCTATATAAAGAGTTATTAGGTAGCAATGCTTTGTCTACATGGATAGGGGAACAAAATGGAACTCTTTTCAATTTCTCTCTCAGATTTGATATCATACTATAGACATAGGAAGTCATGCTGAACAAAGAAGACGTATGAAACTAAAGTAGCCGACACACTGGCCTTCGTGAGTCCATGAGGGATGGCTCACATCTGCCAGTTGTTGACTCCCTGATCATGCGATGCAAGTATAAGATGCAAGCATACCAATGTACCACAAAGCAAGCATAGCAGTCAATGGCGGTTGGGTGGCAGTTCCTCCTGCGGTCCAAAGGATTTGGTTGAGCGAGCTCAAGATTTCCATTTCCGTCCAGCTTCCGGATTGCGACAAGTTCTTGGTTGATGACAAGGAACCCATAGCGACTGTTGTGCTGGTTCATATAAAAATTAACCTAGCTTAACGCTTGGTGATACTCATTTCGTTGACTAACAATTTGGCTCCCTCCCATGTCGATTCTCCATTTCCACGAGGGTTTGACATCTCCAGGAGCACGGGTGGGTGTAGTTGCTGGAGCCGGATGAATGTCGAAATATACAGTATCGGGTTTTATAATTTTCAATTGCTCGTGCTGCTTCGCCAACATCAAAGCACAGTCCTGTGCGACCCTGCATTTCTCCATTGTTTGCTAAAAAAAGAAAATCTAACTCGCAATGAGCGTCAAATGCGAGGACTCAAAATTTCGCAGATTTGCGCTTGGAGAACATTTTCAGCGGTAATGGGTCGTGGTGGAGAGACTGGCATAGGGTCAGCCGCGATGACTGCGCCGTTCAAGACATTTTGGTACTGCTGGAGAATTTGTCTCGAGATTAAAGCCCTGCCAGATCTGGAGCCCTCGGATGTCGAGATAGCTGTATGCTTGATTCGTAGTGTTGCGGCCTAGCTGCGGTGGGGTGGGGTGGTGAGCCATAAGATGAAAAGAAAGATTCAGGCCTGGAGCTTTTTGATAACTGCACACATCCTAGGGGAATTCTTCCAGGACACTTAGAACACATTTCGGCTATATAACTATGTGAGTTGAAACCAAGAAAAACAAATTATGTCTCCGCAATAAGGCGATGCCTGGGAAGCCGCAGGGTAATGGGTTGAAGCGGCACAAACCGAATTCAATTGGCTATTTAGTTAAAGTTCCCACTTTCCGGAACAAGTTAATAGCCGCCGGCGACTTTTGTCCCCAGCTCCCCGTAGGAATAAATAGAGTTGACTCAAGAAAACTCAGCCGGAGTCAACAACCTTGGAACAATCCAGCCTGTGACTATCAACTCGCACGTTCTGTCAAGTCGAGCAGATCGTCTTCCCAGTTCCTGCTTGAACCACTCCTTGCTTTGTCTCTGGTCTCCTCTCCGGTCCTGATACTGGGTTGAGAACTGGTTGGATTGATACCCTCATATCCCCATCCTATATCCTTCCTTTGCCTCTGAGCTCATTTCTTCCACTTTTATGCTCCAAATTTTCTACCATGTTCATTTCACAGATTTACATCTTGAGGCAGTACTATTATTATTCCTTAGTCATGTCTGCTTGGTTAAACTCCATTCTTTGATTCATTGTTGCTTTTCCTAGAGTAAACGCTAGCTCTTCTCGACGTGTGACATTGCTACCTTTCTCCTTCCTGCTTTCTTATCCATAGATTTTTCTTTCTTCTTCCTCTGCCTCTTTTTTTACTCTTCTTTTATTAGGGGATTCGATTTTTGATATACGCTATGCGCCCGGGCTGTGGAGGTCCCGCCTGGGTCGTTGACGACCTTACGCTATGTTTTCAACAAAAGTGAGCTTTTCAAGATGATCTTCCCATCTGCCGTGTATTGCTTTCTGTATGCTAACACTCGTGTCCTTATTCAACAGGTTTCTGAAATTAATATTCCCCCTTACAGCATGTGGTTTGTCTCTATTATTGATAGTTACCCACATCTTCCGGCATAATATCCGCCTCCCTTGGCGCCATCGTGGTTACAAACCCATTCCGACCACAGGTGTTGAGCATTATGGAATAATGCAAAATGAAGATGATGGAGAGGATGACGAGGACGCGGAGAGTGATTTGATGCTACACAAGGCCCTGAGTCGTACAACCCCCGTCAACGTTATGGAGGACAAGCCGCGAGGGAAGGACGTTGTAACGATATTGGAAATTGTGGCGCTTCTGGCGCAACTGGGAGTTTCTGTCAAGAGCCTTGCAACGCCTTCGGGGGCCGCAAATGAAATAACTCCAGCAATTGGAAAGCTACTCTCATGGGCCTACATCCTGCTTCTGGTGATCGCTAGGCTGCTCCTCTCCATATCCGAGCGTCGCACAATGCCAAAATTATGGAACCACACTGCGGCACTTTATTCGTTCCAATGGTTATGTACCGTCATGGTATTCCGATCTGTGCTGATCCATCCACCTCCGAACCACATTCGTACTCTGACGAGCATCGACTTCGCCCTCTCCTCCTTCCTCTTCCTCTTAACCCTCACGACCCGTAAGGGAAACAAAACTCTCCTCGTTCAGCATGAAGACGGAATCCCTCCACCTCGAGAGCAATATGCAAGTCTGCTGTCATTGGCTTCATTCGCATGGCTAGATCCATTGGTATGGCAAGGTTATCGCAAATCTCTGGAGATGCCGGATGTCTGGAATCTGCTCCCAAGCTACCAGGCTGCTGCTGTTCTCGCGGATTTCCGCCAGGCTAAACGGACCTCTGCTCTGGCCTGGAGACTCCTTCGTTATTTCGATCGTACGCTTCTTCTTCAGGGCGCATGGACCATCTTCTCAGGTTTCTTTTCGTTTTTGCCAACTTGGCTGCTGAAGCTCATTTTGGAATACCTTCAAGATCCCGAGATTACCCCAAAGAATACTGTTTGGCTCTACGTCGGTCTTCTGTTTGTCTGCGCTGCCATTCAAGGTGTTGCGGATGGCCAGGCCCTCTGGATCGGACGTAAGTTGAGTGTAAAGTTGCGCGCAATTATGATTGGCGAGCTCTATGCCAAAGCCTTGCGACGTAAGGCTGGTGCAATTTCGGAGGTCTCGAAAGATGAGGCTAAATCCCGAAAGCAGACGAAAAAGAAGAAGAGACGCTCATTAGCTTTGAATAATAATCAAGCGGACGCTGGGACCGAAAGTATTGAGCAACAACAAAATGACGATGAACCAGACGCTCAAGCCAACATTGGTAAAATTATCAACCTCATGGCAATTGATTCCTTCAAAGTTAGTGAAATTTGCGCGTACCTACACTACCTGTGGGCCAGTTTCCCTGTCCAGACCGTGATCGCTATCTTCATCTTATACAAAATCCTTGGTTTTAGTTCTTTGGCTGGTATTGGGGTAATGACTCTGATGTTGCCGCTGAATTTGTATATTGCGTCGCGGTTCCGGATCCTTCAGCACGAAATTCTCGCTGGTACTGATGCTCGTATCCACTCGACAAATGAGGTACTTCAAAACATCCGTATTATCAAGTATTTTGCGTGGGAACAACGTTTTGAGGATATCGTCAATGAGAAACGGAGGGCTGAGTTGAAGAGTCTCCGTCGACGATATATCCTATGGGCCTGTGCTGCCACCGTCTGGTATGGAGCACCAATACTGATCACACTACTTTCGTTTTTCCTGTACACCGTGGTCGAAGGCAAGAAACTAGTCCCTTCAGTTGCATTCCCTGCCTTATCCACGTTTTCGCTCCTCCGAATACCCCTGGACCAGTTGGCAGACATGATCGCGCATGTTCAGGAATCAAAGGCCTCCATCGACCGCGTGGAACAGTTCTTGAATGAAGAGGAAACTGAAAAATATTCTCAGCTGCGATCGGACGAGCACTCGGAATCACCACCTAGAATTGCACTGGAAAATGCCACGCTTTCGTGGGGATCTGCTTTCGCACATGCCAAGTCGGGGACATCATCGCCACAGGGGGACACCTCTGGAGAATCATTCCGCCTAATAAACATGAATGTTTCGTTCCGCATCGGGCAACTCAACGTTATTGCTGGGCCGACAGGTTCAGGTAAAACGTCGATGCTAATGGCGCTTTTGGGAGAGATGACGCTGCTGGAGGGGTCGGTGTTCCTCCCTGGTGGGACGTGTGATCGAGCGGATTTGCTCCCTGACCCGGTCACAGGTCTTACTGATAGCATCGCTTACTGTGCGCAAGAAGCATGGCTGGTCAATGCCACGATCGAAGAAAATATCTTGTTCGCATCGCCATTTGATCAAGATCGATATGAGGCTGTAATAAAAGCCTGCGGTTTGGAGAGAGATCTGGAAATCTTAGATGCTGGTGATCAAACTCTAGTAGGAGAGAAAGGCCTGAGTCTTTCTGGCGGACAGAAACAACGGATATCTTTGGCTCGTGGCATTTATAGTAAGGCCCGGCATCTGCTCCTCGACGACTGCCTGAGCGCGGTCGACTCACACACCGCCAAACACATTTTCAGGGAGGCTATTATGGGCCCCTTGATGCAGCACCGCACCTGTATCCTCGTCACGCACAATGTCTCGCTGGTCGCTCCCCAGGCGGTATTCCTTGTCGTCCTTGAGAACGGTAGAGTTACA
The DNA here is from genome assembly GCA_018296065.1 of Blastomyces percursus. NCBI lineage: Eukaryota > Fungi > Ascomycota > Eurotiomycetes > Onygenales > Ajellomycetaceae > Blastomyces > Blastomyces percursus. The sequence continues at coordinate 9,128 of JAFEJD010003052.1, read as the reverse complement.
GCGCAAGGAACTCCACAGGAGGTGATTGCTGCCGGAATGCTTGACGATGATATCCTTCAATCGCGACCTGCTTCTCGCTCATCAAAGGCTCTAACCCACTCTCCATCAAGTGCTGAGGCGGAAAGAACTGAACGGCTGGAGAATGAGACAAGCTCTGCGGATGAAACCGTCAATGGAGCTGCTAACGGAGCTGCCAATGGAACCGGTGTAAAGGGCAAGCAAAAAGCACCAGCTGCCGCCGCCATTCTCGGGGAAGAGAAAGTTGTAGGTAGCGTCAAACTTTCCACAATTTTCATGTATCTTCGCGCCATGGGTCCATGGTATTTTTGGTTTTTCGCTGTTTTAGCCTTTGGGGCACAACAGGTTGGATCATTAGCCACTAATGTCTGGATTCGGGAATGGGCAAATGCGTATCCAGTTAAGAAGGTTGCGTCTAGCGACGTCCTGTATAAAGCTGCTTTGGCTAACGTCAGACTTCCAACGTTGGTAACCGCGAGTATTACTCGCCCCTTCTCGTGGAGAGCACCTGAAATGCAGTACACGGACAAAGACAGCACCTTCCATGACGATGTAAATCCATACTATTATTTGGGTGTATATGCGGCACTAGCGTTCGGTTATGTCTTGACAATACTTGCGAGGGAATTGATTCTCTTCGGGGGGTCACTTCATGCGTCGTGGAGGATCCACAAGCGATTGTTAAAAGCTGTGACCCACGCAAAGTTTAGGTTCTTTGATTCTACCCCGCTAGGCCGACTCATGAATCGATTCTCCAAGGATCTCCAGGCCGTCGATCAAGAAGTGGCGGCGACTGCGATAGGAATGCTCCACTCTTTAGCCTCCGTCATTCTAATCGTTATCCTTATTTCGGTCATAACTCCCATGTTCCTGATCGCTGCTGTCTTCATCACTGTTATTTACTTCACCCTGGGTGCTATTTATTTGAATTCATCGCGTGATCTTAAGCGTCTAGAATCTATTCAGAGGAGTCCGCTTTATCAGCAATTCGGGGAGACATTGACTGGCATTGTCACCATCCGTGCCTACGGAGATGGTGCGCGGTTCATCCACGATAACCACGTCATGATCAATACCTATAACCGGCCGTACCTGTACCTGTGGGCGAGTAACCGATGGTTGGCGTTCCGTGTTGATATAACCGGTGCATTGGTGTCGTTCTTTACCGCAGCGGTCATTATCATGAGCGTTGGCAAAATTGACGCTGGTGCGGCCGGTTTGGCTTTGACATATGCGGTCACTTTCACTGAGAACGTCCTCTGGTTAGTACGGCTATATGCGCAGAACCAGCAACATATGAATTCGGTCGAGCGGATTGAGGAGTATATGGAGGTTGAGCAAGAGGCTGAAGCCGTTATTCCCAACCGCCGTCCTCCAAACAGCTGGCCAACGCACGGCGCGTTACAGTTCGATAACTATTCTACTCGCTACCGTCCGGATCTCGATCCAGTTTTGAAGAATGTGACTTTCTCAGTGCAGCCTGGCGAACGTGTTGGGATCGTTGGCAGAACAGGCGCTGGGAAAAGTTCGCTTGCCCTTGCCCTATTCCGCGGTCTCGAAGCGGAAAATGGCAGAATCCTCATCGATAATGTCGACATTGGCCTAATTGGCCTGAAGGACCTCCGTGAAGCAATCACCATTGTCCCTCAGGATCCGACTCTTTTCACCGGAACAATTCGTAGCAACCTCGATCCCTTCGGTTTACTTACCGACGACGAAATCTTCACAGCCCTCCGTCGTGTCCATCTAATTGGCGGTCCAACATCCACCTCTGTCTCCGGCTCCAACACGCCAGTTAACCCTTCTGACCCCCTTCTGGACAACAACAGCGACTCCAGCGACCCAGACCTCGCATCTCGCTTCCGTGACAACAAAAACATGTTCCTAAACATCAACTCCCCCATCTCCGAGTCCGGCTCGAACCTCTCGCAGGGCCAACGCCAGCTCCTCTGCCTAGCTCGTGCTCTCCTCAAAGCGCCCAAAGTACTCATGATGGACGAAGCAACCGCATCCATCGACTATGCCACCGACGCCAAGATCCAGGATACACTACGTGAGCTAAAGGATAACACTATCATCACCATCGCGCATAGGCTACAGACAATTATTGACTATGATAAGGTGCTTGTGCTGGACCATGGAGAGGTGTTGGAGTATGATGAGCCGTGGCAGCTTATTAATAGGAAGGGGGGTAGTTTCAGAGGCATGTGTGAGAATAGTGGGAATTTTGAGGCGTTGATGGATGGGGCTAGGAAGGCGTGGGAGGCGAAGAGGTTGATCGATGATGAGTGAGATTGAGAGCTTTTCTATTCTTTTTTCTTGTTTCTTTCTACTTGTTTCTTTTTCTTTTTCTTTTTCTTTTTTTTCTTTTTTTTTTTTCTAATTGTTCCCTCCTTGTTTCGGAGTGTGATACATTACGCCCGTTGGGCTTTTGTCTATTTATAACTATGTTCAAATAACCTCCCTGTTTGGTTCATGCAAACTGCTGTACATACATAAGTACATGTACATGAGAGCTAGATCTTTGTGAGTTGATAGTTTTGGCCTTGTTTTTTCGATATTTTGTTTCCCCAACCTTCCCCTCCGCCAGTAGAGATCTGATCAGTAGTATTGTCATTACTATAACTCCGTACATATGGGGGAAAGAAAAGGAATTTACACGGAAATAAAAGAATTTTAAATTGTTTCTCTCTAGTGCGTAGTAATATGTGGGTGGCAGGCAGTCCGATTTAGTAACTATTGATATTTTGTAGTAGGATTGCATTGCTTTTGGTTTGTCCTTTTGATTGTGGGGAGGGATGGTTATTACTAGATTTTTCTTTTATGCCCTCAACTACATCAGCATCTTTCCAGGATCTCCATATAGCCAATGATTCAATGGAAAGGGTTTACTCTGTGAGAAATATCTAAGATTTACATGATTCACTCACACTCTCCCTCCCCTTCAAAAAGTCCAGCGTTTTTTAGACAATGACCATTACACTGCAAACGAGAGTTAACTAATTCGTTATTATCACTCGATTGTAGAACTGTATAATCAACGTATTTTTGATTTACTAATTCTATGGCCCAATTCTGTTGTACAGTACAAAACAGTAGAGGGGATGTTTACACTCAACCCCACTCAACTGCCAGTAAGAACGGAGCAGAGGAAAGGAACCGAAAAAGAAAAAAAAGGGGGGGAGGAATAACCATGCATCAAAATCGCCCGCCGTCGTCCGCCATCACCCATATGGAAACCCCAGTTGCCCGTATCAACAGCTGCTGATGAGGGAGAAAATCGTCCGCCCCTGACTCCCAATAAATCCGTAAATGGCCCTGTTGGATGTGACCTGTTCATCCACCGTATGGGGCTGAGTTTCACCACGTTCGATACTAACACATTTCTTCAAAGAAGACTCGACTCGACTCGACTTATCCTATTTGCGACCCCGGCCCCCAACTACTCAACGACCTTCACCTGGGTGAATAATACTGTATGTATTTCTGGCGCATCGGAGCATCATCAGCCGGTCGAACAGGCAGAACCGCATTTCCCATCAAGACAGACAGTGAAGGGTTGTCAACACCTCGGATGACGTCATCACCAAGCGGGCGAGGAAGCACCTTGTCTTTTTTCTCCTGTTCGATTATGATCCTTTCTACGGACGCAAGGCGTGCGTCGTCCCGTTTGGCTCCGCCGTTTGAATACTCTCGGTACTTCTGGATGAAGTCTACGTGTTCATCGGTATTAGGAGGGGCGTTTTGAGTCATGGGATGGTTGTCTCCAGCTGGTGCTGCTGATGATGGTGGTGATATCGCATTTTCTCCGGAGCGGAAACCTTCATTTAGGACAGAACATTGGCCGTACTGGCATTTACAGGTGAAATCGCAGATTTCAACACAGTGATGTCCACAAGGCAGAAGCTGGCTGCAGGGCTGCTGGCATTTAACTTGTGAATGTGATACGCTGTAACCGTTATTTGTTAGTAGATTGGTAAAGGAAGCGTGAGTTCATTGGAGGGTGCTCACACGTGGCAGCGAAGCGGGCAGTCATGACCGCACTTCAATTTCTGATCACACCTTAAAGAACAGCCTCCGTCGGTCAACAACCATTTCTCTGGCTGTGCGATATACGTTTTGGTCTGGTGGTTGGCACAGGTCACCGGAACGTGATATCCGATCCTCCTCGGGCCGCAATTGACAATCTGCACAACCTCCCACCAAAGCGGGTTGGACACCGCAAGAAACTCTGCGTTTCCGAAGATATAGAACCCTCGCTTTGCCCGTGACAGAGCAACGCACACTCGATTTTCAACAGCAAGGAAGCCCATGTTTCCGCTGTTCTCATTGCTCCGAACCAATGAGAGCAGAACAATTTCATTTTCCTCTCCTTGATACGAATCGACCGTGGATACCTTAATATACTGCCCCTGCAGTAAACGACTGTCTCGTAAAGCTTTAAGGATCTTCTTGCGTTGCCCGTTATAGAAGGTTAAAACCGTTATGTCCTGTACTGCAACTCCGTTGAGGTGGAGATAGATGAAGAATCCGACAATCATGCGTGCTTCACGATCATTGTATTTGGAGAGCAAACTATCGGAAGACTCAGGCCAATCATGGCAGACAAAGAACGAGTTAACTCCACCCATTCCAGGAACTCCGTGTCTGTCTATCACAGAGGAATGGTCCTCTAGGTCGTCGTATATAGGGGCCAAGATCCTTCGGATTTCAGGTGCCATGCGCCGCTGCTTCGTTAGTGTTTTGAACTCTATTCCATTATGCACCAGTCTCTCAAACAATGACACCTGAAGGAAAAACGGCTCTCCTTCTAGCTCTTTGACTGCGCAGGTGCCCCGGAGCTGTTTATGATCGCCAATGAGGATAAGGTGCTCCAATGACTTTATGCAGGCTGCAGCAATGGGGGCTTCTATCACCTCAGCAGCCTCCTCAATCATGATTATCTTGGGCTTTAGGCTTGAAATAAGTGCGCGATATTTGCTCAGGCCTGTTGTCGTCAAGCCTACTACCCTTGCAGATTGAACGATCGTGGAATTTAACTCCCATTTCCCGATTTTGAGATTCTCAGCAGCTACTTCGTATCCCTTCGCTAAGGATCGGAACGAATCTTGGATGGCTTCTTTCGCAAGCTTTTGGAATATCGAGTAAATTCCACCACGATCGCGCGGAGGAAATTTCCAGAGATCGTCTTGCTTTAAAAGTCGGGTTCGCAAAGCGTCTGCTGCCGTTGCGGAAAGGCTGCGTCCCTTAACCTGCTCCGTCAGTGCCATATAGGGCCCTCTCAAACTTTCAGCTTCCTCCTCATCGATCCCTTGTTCGAGCTCAAGTTCCTTAAGCTGCTCGTATTCCAGATCAATTTCATCTTCAACAAAACCAAAATTGTTCGGTTGGTAAACCACATCGAATTTAGCCTTGCTATCTCCGAGCCAGGCAGCAAGAGGTTCCACTTGATAACCTCCATGAACCCATCCCTCAGCTCCTTCTACTAAAGAGTCATATTGCGATTGGGTAATGATACTCAGTTTGAGTAATAGCGCAGCCGGTAGGGGTGATTTAGAGTTGACTGGAGCAAACGGCTCGAAGAGTTTAAAGATATTTTCCGCGAGCTCCTTTAGCCGCTTCTTGGATGGGCCAAATAAGCTACCGGGGATTGTCGGGATAGGGTTGGCTTTCCTTAATTCGAATATAGTCCGCTTCTTTATATCCAAATCCGCACTTCTTCCACCAAGGCGAACATAATTCATCTCGAACTGCGCAACATGGCGAAGCAACTGGTCTAGCGCGTGGTTGGTCTGCGCCGCGATAATGATTGGTGGGTCCGTCGAAGGTAGGGTTGAGAGTAGCACCTTCAATGCAATGACGGAGACATGAGTTTTGCCAGTTCCTGGTGGGCCTTGTACGATGGCCAATCTTCTCGTAAGAATTTGGCGCAAGGCGTTCCATTGAGACGAGTCTAGAGATTCAGGGGAGCACGGCCAGTTGTTAAGAACATCTATTTTTGCATCACTTTCATCAATTGAGGTAGCCGACATGTCAATGAAGGGATTCAACTTGACGTATTCCGGAGGTTCAATATTAGGCTGAAGATCACATAGATACTCTGAGAATGGGAAGCTTTTTCAGCTGTCAGCAGATGCAGCTATCATCCCACACGTAATGATAAGGATGATGAACGAATTTACGCACCCTACCCTTGCCATTTTCTGCAAGGCAGTTAATATATGCCGTGATGCTTCGTAGTAGCCGCTCCTAGCTTCAACCATAACAAACTCCATCTGGGGGTCGAATTCCGCATCCTCGGCTCGCGCATAAAATATATCTATTTCAGAAGGCGTCTTTTTCAACTCGTCCAGAGGCCTGGCAGCAACGACAGCGACAATACATTGCGATTTGAACATGTCATTTGCCGGGGTAAGTGCGACGATGGTGCCTGTAGTTAGCCTAGGGGAGTATTCCCATACGATATTCTTTCCAGCACGAGCAGTAGAAAAGGTAAGCTTCATGGCTATGCCTGTATCCGCACAAGTAACCCCAACGATGTACACCTAGTAAAGCCATATATTAGCTGGGGTATTGTGACATGTGGAAACGAAATAGGACACAGCAAAAGCGGATTACCTTTTCATAAACACAAACATTTGGGGAATCCTTCATGCGTGGATCTTCTTTCACATACGCTACAGCATCCCTCAACGAAGCAACAGCATCTTCTCTAAGAAGATCATAATGAGTCTTCAGGTAAGTTTCATTTGACGGCCATGGGCCTTGGATTTTGTTAGCCACCAAGTCGACATTATCCCCGATTTCATCGATCCCCAGGATTTCATTTGTGGTGGGAAGCTCTGGCTTCGCCGTCCAGGTATCGGCCGCAGCCGAACGTCGAGTCTCCTCGACGTACGCCTGGATGTCCTTGTTTAAAGAGACGTTGGGGCCTGGCAGACGCGTGGGGTTTAGTCTCCGGGCATTCATATCTGTTGAGCGGCGCTCTAAATATTTAATTTATTTCCCTTTTTAGCCACATTTATTACGATTGCATAAAATATATCTAGGTATACATATATGCACCAAACGGGAACAGGTGATGAAAGACTATTAATTAGACTGACCTCGGAAGAATGAAGACATCGCGTCATCTATACAGATGATAGTGAATACGTTGCCGACCTTGCTGAAAAGTCACGATTGGAACAAGATACGACAAAAGTGCAATTACCCAGGAGCGTCAAAACACCGAGGATTGAGAACACGCTTCCTATGAGTAAAAGAACAAAAGGAGCCTAATTAACCAGAAGATATACGTGAGTAGTTTAAAGTAGTAAACAAGGAGAATTGAAACAATGTGAAAATTTTGTTATGGCACTTTTTTTTGGCTCAGGTTGGTTGCTACAGCGCCCCTCCACAGCCCTGAAATCACAATGACATTCAATTACATCGGGATAGTTTGTTGGGCATATTAATTTAGTTATAAAATATACAGAAAGCCGGTCAGCCCATCACTTATTTTTATAAATTACATTTCTATATGTGTTCTAGAATCTATAAGCACGTATTCGAAAACTACAGTGTGTTTCAAACAAGTTGAAAAGAATTCGCGTAGACAAGTAATACTGCATCTTGTAGCTCATCATTGGCCTGTACCTCTTTGACCGCATTGACAGGTTGGCAGCACAAATTTCCTCCTTTGATAGTAATTAGCGGGCGCCCATTGCGATGATTCTAGGCTTTCTGAAACACCATTCACAGGAACGTTTGTTTGAAGTGCATTGTAAGGCAGCAAATGGAAGTATTGCTGAGCTGACTGACTGAACAAGAGTCAATCCCGCAGAAACTAGCCGTAGGTCATTTTCAGAATTCCACTGGAAGCGGTCAACTGAGTTATTACCTCGCTGAAGTTCATCCATGTAAGCGTACCCCTGGCTAGCTGTCCCATAAATATCCCTGAGAATAGGCACAAATGAGTTGATTGTTCGACACGTAGCAGAGGAGAACGTTATCCCTGTGGCAGTTGTAATCCAGTAACCATCCGATCCGCAAAGTCCACTCCGTCCCCCAAAAGTGTAATTCTGCCATGCCATCGCCGAGGCGCGAGACTTCATTGCAATATCCACGGAATTGATCGACTTGCCAAAAACTGCACAGATCCAATATCAGAGTTCCATCTGCATGAAGAATACAAGTGACCCAGCCGAAAACAATAAAATCTCATGGTGGAAGTTCATAAGGTCAGAAGGTTGCGCTTCTAAATCGCAATGTTGCTTGTAAAGGAAGGCAAAGGGTATTGATCACAGAGTGCAGTCGTTGACCTTCGTCTGGATTAAGCTCATCCGTTTAGATCGATCTTCCTGTCGAGCTTCTGAATTTCAGGGATGCAGACATAATGAATCTGAGGAGTGATACTGGCCCAAATGAGTGGGAGAAGCATTGGCCTTATTAACAGGTATTGTTACCTACATGTAGGTAGGGTAGGCTCCCGTATTTGTTGATAAGTTTCGGTTGAATACGATTTGGAAAGTGAAATACGATCTTCGAGGGAGTAAGTTATATATATAACTTACATCTCATCAGAGGTACTTACCTCCACCTGGGCTGTGGCCCCTGTTATATAGATTTAGCATAGTATCCTGCTATATGCGCAAAATGGTCAGTATTTTTAATTTAGAATCGACAGGATGATGGAAAGCAATAAAAATCCATTACAGTGCTGCGCAATAAATCTGAAACGATTGAGGCTTTTAACAATAATCCACTAGTCCAAGAGTAGTTTAACTCATGATAGTTGGGAGTAGTTATAGTGTCACCTGATATTTAAATGCATTAACCCCTATTATTTACCCCTATACTGGTACTGTGGCGTACTACGCCCCCTATCCGCCCCTCATTATTACCCCAAGAGCTTCCGCTCCACCCTCTGCATATGGATTACCCCTGCCGCTCCTTCTTCCGCTCCCACTTGGAGCTTCCCTATATGATCCTGCAATTGCTCCTGCGATCGCTCCTACGATCGCTCCTGCTACAGGGGTAATCTAGAAGTAAATAAACAAGTGTATATATATAGAGGCGTACGCCCATTCTATAGAAGAATCAGACTTGACTTTACTACTATTCGCTAC
>JAFEJD010003046.1:0-15494 GCA_018296065.1 Blastomyces percursus | reverse complement strand
GAAATAGAAGGTGTTGTTCTTCAGTATTTGTGAGATTCTGACAGTAGATTGATGTTGCCTCTGCTCTAGAGACCTGTTGACCTTTGAACCGCCGCATCAAGGTAACGCGATTGATTCCAAATTCTTTTGCACCTCAGCATATTTAGGAATCAATTGTTGATTCAATTAAGCAATGGCCTGCTCTATAATCGCTTCGTTGGGTGGCATGGTGGATGGTTGAAGTTGAAGAGTTGCAATTTCATGGAAAAATTAGGAGTTCGTTGGTGAGTTCACGTTAATTCATGTGACTGCGGTATGATGTCATCCGTTAGATCACCCAGAAATTTATTTCATTTTGTTAAATCAATCAACTGCATAATATAATAACTATTTAGTATATTATCAGATTAATATTGGAACCCCATAACTTCAATAGTTTCCACCGGATCAAATCATATACGCCTCCACGCAAAACACGCAATTATGGTTATAGGCCTCCTCACAATAGCCTCTATCCCAACCGTCATTGGCGTCTGCGAAGGAGTGAGCGAGCAGAAGAAAGCAAATAAGCGCAAACCAGACGAAAAGCGCCTGGAAAAATTTTACATCGATGTCTTCTGTGAGGCGAACTCCGAAGAGGCGCGGCAGTTACATGGTCGGAGGGTAGGATTAAGGGATAACAAGGTACGTTAAGGAGTATGGCCTAGGGATACTTCTCAACCGGGCCTGGGGAAAAGCGGGCTCAATAAAACTAATAGCAAGAAAAATCAGGTCTACCTTGATTCTGCCTCGTCTGACTCGCGCTCCATCCCCAGCCACACCGCCGAAGCCTTCTATATCAGCTATCCAGACGAGGAGCGTGAACCAACCCTCGGCCTCGTCAGCACCGTCTCCGTCGACCCGCCGATGCTCAATTGGATTTATGTGGATAAAAATACATTTGAGCTGAAATATGGAAATCGGACACAGAGTCGCGAGCACCTTGTCGGGCCCTGGGATTGGACGGAGGATCAGGTCGGCGTAACGGTGCAGGATATCGAGGGGTTTGTAGCTGTGAAGGAAGAGGACGGGGTTTGGGCAGTGTACTTTGATGCGCAGGGGGATGGGTTGAGGTGGGGTGTTGGAGGAAAGAAAAAAGTCGTGGAGATTAGTTTGGAGAGGCGGTTGTTGAACCTGAAGGAAGAGAAGGAGGGAGAAGAAGGCTAAAGGTGTGAGAGTTTTGGTTCGTTTTGCAGGAGCTATGGAGTTTTTCAGTCCTGGGCGTCCGGTTATGGGCATATATGTACATGTACATATATTCAAAATGCTTAGTCTTCGATACCAACCCACGAACCATTGTCGCTTGCATTTCCTTCCTCGTCTGCCTGCCTTTCATGCTTCCGCTGTTTGCTTGCCTTAGCTGCATCTCTCCGGTTATGCTCCTTTCGCCGCTCAAATCCACTCTTTGTACTGATACGGGTTCTTCTCCGGTCTCTATCATCCTGCTCCCCTTTCTTCGTCATCGGCCGTCTAACCCTGACTCCATGTTGCTTTAGATCCTTTTTGTCCTTCTTGGACAGATTAGGTAATGCATCTAGTAACCATTTCTGTATCCCTTTATCCTCAGAAACTCCCTGTAATTTCTCACTGGCAGCGATAACATTCGCGATATTTTTCACATAAGGGATGTCCTCTTTTGTGTAGAAAGTAACCGCTACTCCACCCTCACGTCCAGCTCGTCCTGTCCTGCCTACGCGATGGATATATGAGGCGCTAGAGTTAGGAATGTCATAATTGACGACGCCGTTGACCCCCCGGAAATCCACCCCGCGCGAGAGCAAATCGGTTGTGATGAGGATCCATATTTCGCCTTTGCGGAAGCCCGCCATGACGTCAGATCGTCGCGAGTCAGAGAGTTCAGAATGTAGAACAGCGATGCGTAAAGAACCGCCGGCTTCAGCAGGGATATCGTATTTCAATTCGGAGTGTAGTGCCACAGCTCTTGAAATGGTTTGCGTGAAGACCAAAAACGGAGGTCGTAGATGCGTGTCTGAGTTGGAGCCTCCGCCCTTGGGATGTAGAAGTTGTCGTAGTCCCAGAAGCTTCCCTTGTTCAGTCGCCGCGTAGACAAGCTTGTGGGAAATGTTGGGGATGGCGGTATCCTTCAGTCCAACAACCAGACGGACCAGAGATGATTCAGAGCGTAGCCCTAGTGACTTCTGGCGTTCGCCAATAGTGGACTTAGCAAGCTCCTCGATGCTAGAGCCCATTGTCGCGGACCATAGCCCAACTCTAAGTTGGGCATTGGTGCACGCGCTCCATACATTTAGGGTTTGGTCACGGAACAGAGGGTCTAGGAGTACGTCGGCCTCATCAAGTACAAGGCTTCGTATGGTTGGTAGAGTGGCGGTAACGTGTTTTTTCTTACTAGAAAGAGAGTTTGCAAGCAGAAGGGGAGTAGAGACTAGAATATCGCTTTTCGTGATAGGGGCTTTTCCTCTAGGCCGGTTTAGCTTCAGGGTTTCATCATCATCGTCTTCAGAACTCCCGCTTTCCTCACCCGAAGGAAGTTCTTCGTCCCCTTCCGTATCCTCCACGATTCGCATTCCCTTCCGCATGGCCGTGATTTTAACACCAGTGCCTACCATGAGCTTTCTGCCCTCGTTTACAATCTGAGAGACAAGCTCTTTTGTCGGAGCCAAGACGATTGCAAATAGGTCCCTCGACTCGGATTTGTCTTGGTGGTTATGTTGCATTATTTTATTGATGAGCGGAATCATGAACGCTAGTGTTTTTCCACTTCCCGTAGGTGCAACGACCAATAGATCTGGTTCAAACGCGGGTCGGATTGATTGAATTCCGTTTTCTTGACTTCGTGCGCTTGAGCTTTGACAATCCCCAAGTAGTAATGGAAGTGCTCCAAGTTGGACCTCAGTAGGCAGGCTGTATCCTTGGTTGATAATGTTTTCTGACACCCGTCGAGAAATCTGATATCTTGTTCTCAACTGCTGGAATGACACCAGTGGCCGGGGATACATTCTCTGAGCCTTCCTCTGCTGTTTTCGGCTCGGAAAAACAGATGGCTGTTCGTCCTTTTGCTTCTTTTTCCGTTTCTTGGACTTTTTCTCAGCTTCCGCAGCCACAGGTGGTGGTGTTCGGAGGTCCGTTACTTTGATCTTGTGCGCTGTTAAAATCGCTTTTCGTTCCTCTTCGCTCAATGGAATCTCCTTTGTAGCAATCCCACCTGCAGCATCTCCATTCTGCTCATCATCCTCATTTTGCTTTATCCTTGCGGTTTTCGCAACGCTGCTAGAGAATTCAAGAGCTGAAGGACCAGAGCCAAAAAAGTCCAGAGTCACAGCCGTAGAATCTGTGGCTTCATTCCCACCCAATCCTCTCTTTCGTTTCCTCCCTTCGGATTGTTCGTCGTAGGCTTCTGCAGCGACAAGCCCATGGCGACGAGAAAATAGCTGCGGGGATTCAGCTTCGCCGGCTGATGGTAGAGAATTTGATATCGCCTGCTCTCTGGAAACGGGACCAGGTTTAAGTTTTGTCGACCGGGTGAGAAGCTTGAAGGCGTCCATCTCTACTCATCTGATCGCCGGTCAGTGCCTAGATTTGCATTGTCCTGCTGTCGCTGATTTCGCGCTGAGTATGAATTCTTCGCTTTTGATCGTTTCAATTTTCATCGAGCACCGTGAGAGTCACGTGATAAAAACCGTTCCGGCATCAAGGTTTGCGCAGAGATATAGAGGTTGTATTTGATATACTCTTGACAGTCGTCTACGGGAAAATTGGATTGCGAGGGTAAGTATATGAACGAGACAGCTATATTCAAAGAGATGAAATCTAATTTTGAAGCATTTAATCTGATAACAAAGTTACACGAAGGGACCCAAGCAGGCGACTCAGCGACCACAGACCAGCTTGGAATTCCATCATCTATCATATAGCCGGAGGAGAATACGAGAATGGACAAACAAAAAGAGCATTAGGAGAGAGATATGTTGCAGAGATTTTTAAACGAAAAAAAGGCCTAATTTATCTAATGCGCATGTGCAGCCTCGCCCCGATATCCTACAAGCTTGAATCGCCCGATAATCTCGCCGACGGAGAAAAAGCCAATCACCTCTGCAGTTGTGACACCGACAATGGCCAGTTGCTTTTTATCGACATTCCGGAGGCGGAGGAGGAAAGATTCTGGGTTGAAAGACTTAGAAATCTGTAACATGAAGGTCTTTGGCTGGCGGAGAGATCTGAGGAGAGGCTGGTAGTATCCTGTGAAAGTGGCCACGCTTCTGCATTTGTAACAAGTTAGGTTAACAATAGATTTCCGCATTGGTAAAACAGATTCCAGCGAGACTTACGGCGGGGACATATTCTGTCCTCTGAACACTATTTTCGATAGCTCCAAGCCAACTCTGGAGTAGTAAATTGTGGGAGGTATTAATGCTGGATGGATCAAGTTGGTTTTGGTCAGCATTCCAAATGATACATCAAAGCTGAACTCTCAAGCAAAACATTAAAATATCTACATTGAGATCTTCAATGATAGCTCTAGAAATGTCGATCCTTGTAGCAAAGAATTGGGTTCTTACAGTCGACGAAAGCGATGAACCTTCCCGTTCGTCCACCAACTCTCCTGAGGGCTACACCAACCCCGGAGAGAGCATTGCTAATAGCAGGGCCAGCAGTGGCAGCCGCCTTGGAAATACCGTCAGAGGCTTTTGACGCAGCGGAAGTAGCAGCGTCTTTGGATTTGGAAGCAGCCTCGGCCGTTGTTGACGTAGACCTGAAGGCGGGTTTGCGGATCAGATATCGCGAATGCCGCAGAACGGCGCGGGATGTTGTGGCGGACATAGGGACGATGTGGATGAGGGCAAGCCGTAGAGAAGAATGACAGACAACGGCGAGAGAGGTCCTGGGGAAGAGGATGGCTCTCAATGGCAGCGGGGTGGAGAGCGATAGCCGGCGTCGTTGACTGGGTTCGAGGTGGATAATTGTTCGATTTTTGGAAAAAAGGAATTCTTGGTCATAGGTCACGTGACGGGACTTTCACATTCTACTTCTCCTTCTGGCTCCCTTTGGACTAATTATATGATCTTTCAGCCGCGATGATCCTCTTGATGGATCAGAGAGCACCGTTAGGTCTCATGTTTGGGTAGTGACAGTGAGCTTCATCTTCCGAATTCCCGAAAGTTGACTCTCCGTACCTGTCAATATCACAGGATGCCGTGGTACCGTTCAACCTCGCATGAATTCTATTCCGTCCGAAGCCATTAACTTGAATATCTTTCAAATTCCAGATTGTTTCTTTATTAAAGCATAGACCATGTTTACGGTCTGTCTTGGTAAGAGGTTCTATACAGTGGATATAAATTCCAACGAGCGCATCTTTGTTGTGGAGCGTCCTTGTATTGAGAGAGCGCACCAGGGACGGACTGCCCCTTTGGGATCGCATCTGGCGTTAAGGAACGACACTGGGGGATTATTTCGTTGAACCAGCGTGGATTCCTCAAATTTGAAAGCTCCATTGTCATTCAATCGATCCCACAATTTCCGAACGGATATTATTTAACCATTAAGCGTCTAGAGAGTCCTAGCATTTTTGCCAAAGTCGCCTTTCAATGCCACTTACGTTCCCTCTAGAATATTCTTTCAAAATTCATTCATTCGTTGTGATTCCGCGAGCTAGGGAATTTTGCTATGGATTTTGAATGGAACAATGGTGCGTTTTGCTTTCTTATCTATCCCGTTACTTCCTATAAGTGCGTCTATAGCAGGGCCTATATGACGGGCAATTACACTATTGGAAATCGATAATGGTTCAAATGTCCCAAGTAATATTCGACAAGCCATATCCTCTGCCGCAGAAGCGGCCGTGGAAGTTAACTACGCTGCAAAGACTACTTAGCCGTTTCTATCAGAAGCGCAGATATTCACGCCATGAACACACAGGCCTCCTTTCCAGAGGCAGAGATAAATTCCCTAGAGCATTAGACGCTTCACATCACTTCTTTTATAAACGCCACAAACTTGTATCACCACCGGGCTCGGCTCCATTAAACCTACACCCAAGAAGCTATGACTGCGATCGAAGGAGTCAAAACGAAAATTCTAGTTCAAGTCTATTTGTTGAACCGTCTAGAGGGTTGTGCCCTTCAACCCTGTGCATTGCACTCATCGATGCCACGGATATTTCACAAAGTACGGGAATACGAAGAACAAACAGCTTTCGAAATCTGAGAGCTTTGGTGCTTGAAGCAGCTATTTCTGCGAAGGCCGACGCTGAGGCTACTTGTAATACGAGTACAGTATCCGTCCCCGAAATGCCGACGAAATTCTTAATAGATTTTCTTGAGGGCAGGGCTGCAGTGGAAAACTTAGATCATTTCAATTCTTTCCTCATTGTCAGGCCTACGGCTCAAGGAGATCGTGTCCTCTACGCATCGGAATTCCTATGGGCAGGTGAAGATTTTGAAAATGAAGAACACTTCTTGCATCACAAACGCGCGCTAGACCAAACGAACGATATTGTCACCGAGATCACAGACGATGGGAACGAGCGGGTGCATCTTATGCTATTCGGGGGACTCCCGTCTACCGGAGGGTGCTCCGGCCTTGTTCTCGGATCACTCATCGACGTAACTCATTTTCTCGACGCCCTCACGTATAGTGATCTCGAAATTGACGTTCTTATACGGCATATTAATTCTACGAGTCCCCAAGATGTAGGCACAGAAAACATGCCAGAAAATCCATCAGAGACCTCGGACGTCATGCGGCAGCTGGTAAATCATGTCGCTAAAAGTATTCTGGCGCTTTACAAAGATTACTTCATCCTCTCCCAGTCTGCGAATGCGCCGGGGTTTTACGAGATTTCCCATGTTTCGCCTAACCTCTACGTCGATGGGGAATATATGACTGGCCACCTGAGTCATACTCCGCAAGACGTGATAACTCGAATTAGCCAAATTATGGGGCAAGGCAAACGATTTTTTCTCGAAGTTAAATGGGGCAGGCATGGGAGAGCGAAGCGACTGTATTGTATCCCTATGTTGACTATGGGTCGCCGGCTCTGGCTCTGCATGCTGGTCGATCTAATCCATCCTATTCTGTGGCAAGAAGAGTAGACAAATGTCCAACACGGCTCATATACACATCATAAATGTCAGTCCCATAGGGAGAAGGTCCCAAATGTAAATGAACCTGGCACAGCGTTGTTCCCCTGGATATGGTCAAGTTAGCACTGGCTTACGTCGGACTAAACATCGCACTTCGTGTCCGGAACCCTTGAACCAGCAAACTTTAGCCTGGTTGTTCTGTTAGATAGTGCCTATCCTTTTACATGTTCTTCACCATCAATAATGATTACACAGCTGCCTCCCGCAATTTCGCTTCAAAAAGCCCCGTGTCGTTTATCCTGATTTTCTCCACCATCTTTCACTTCACTATTTCCCTGATTTTGTGGGTCAAATTGCGAATGTGTCACGATATTATTATACCTCCATTTGCTACCCCACCCCTCATCGCACCCCACACCTCTGCATTTCGTCTATGTCTTTATCAAACTACACTCCTGTAAATTTCTACTCACATGATTGCTGCGAAGGACGAAGAGAGGGCAGGAAAAAAGAATGATCTTCCGTTTATTACTTCACGTCACATTGTTAAACTGTTCAACGCCACCACGCCTTCTAAACCAAATATAGGAGTTTATACTAATCTACACAATGATCTCTGGGTGGTAGAAACCCAACCATCTGTAGAGGGTGTGACCTCTGGAAAGAGTCTGAAGCCTGGCGAAGTCACAATTGAGGTCCAAAGTACAAGGTATTTGTGGGTATGTCAGAGTACCATCCGCAAGCGGCCGGGGCAGGGACGATTGGTCTTGTTACGCTCCTCTGTGTGCGGGAGGCGGGGGCGACGCCTATTGCCATCACGGACATTAACGAGGGACGGCTGAGATTTGCGAAAAACCTAGTGCCGAATGTGCGGACATATCGGGTGCGGCTAGGCGATTCACCTGAGACGACGGCAGTGGGAATCATAAAAGCAATGAATGATGGGTTGCATATGGAGCTGATGCGCTACGGCCGTCGCTGTTGATTGAGTATACGGGCGTTCAGAGCAGTGTTGCTGCGGCGATTTGGAGTGTGAAGTTTCAGGGTAAAGTGTTTATGTTGGGAAGAATGAAATGACGATTCCGTTCATGCGGGTCAGCACGTTTGAAATTGACCTGCAATGTCAATATCGGTATTGCAACACCTGGCTCCGGGCAATACGGCTGGTGCTCAATGGGGTGGTCGCTTGAAGAAACTAGTTATCCATCGTTTTACTCTGGAGGATGGTGTAAGGGCATTTCAAATAGCTGCAAATAATGAGTTCTGAGGAGGATGTTAAGACTGCGAATATTAGTGCATAAAGGGACTCTGTATATTTCGAATGTCTACAGCGTGATATCTTTTCGGGGTTATCGGTTTGCATTGCACTACCACTCATTACATTACAGATATAAACCTGAAGGGAACCAACGCTTGAGTATTTACAGGAGTTCGCCAATAATCATGCATCCAGTTGGCAACTAGCTAGATGGCAACAAGAATCGATGCGGCTCAATAATATCCCTAATTCCCTTGGCTAAGCTCCCCCCCTAAGGTTCTTGTACACAACTTCTTCAATTTTATCCGCAACCTCGACCGCAAGCGGGTCAACAGGAGGGAGGTAATGGAAAAATAACCCAGCGCAAATGCCAGAATTCTGATCAAGCCACTACATTTACCCAACATATGTCAGCAAACGAAAGCCCCAATGCATGAAGCAAAATAATTCACGTCAGGAGTATAGAAGAAAGATTGTGAAGGAACGAAACCCGACATACCCAAAACATGTTAGTAAGTCCACCCCCACCAACGCAATTCGCCGGCCTCATACCGGGCACATCGTCAAGGTTAATGCAGACACTAAGGCCCATGGTCACCACTTTGCCCGTCGTCAGGCTCCTATTCAACCTCTGGCCGCCGGGGGCATTAAGTAAGTCGTTCATCAGCTTTTTATCCTCCAGCTGCGGCTTGAAGATCTGCTCTACACTTTCGGGCTTCAGCACGCTCCCACCGCCGGCGAGCAGCGTTGCTAGCAGCGTGGTGTACTCGCGCGTTGTGGAGTAGAGGCCCGTACCCCCCAGACAATCGGTTGCGGGAATGGGGTATATGGGGACCGCCATGGGGTTGAATTTTCCCTCGGCATTACGGGAGCTGATTTCGACTCGGCGGGCGGCGAAATCGGGGAGGTTCTCGGGGCGGAACGTTGTGGATTTTAACCCCAGTTTGTCGTAGATATTCTCTTTCATGAATTCTTCGAGGGTTTGTTTGGATACCACTTCCACCTGTGAAAAAAAAAAGGGGGGGCGTGTTAGACGGGGAATATCAAATCTCAGTCTGCCGGAGGGGGGGGAGGGTCCTAACCGCTCGGCCGGCCCAGTCGACACCAGGGCCATATGCCCAGTTTTCTCCTGGCTCGAATAGGAGTGGCTGTGTGTATTGCTCCTAGTTCACTAGTCAGTAACTATTTATTGCATGTTCCTCGGGCAGGATAGCTGCGTCGCATACATAAGAACCATCCATCTTGGTTGTATCCCGCCCCTGATATGCATTCCACTTCTGCAAATTCTCACGGGTAAGATGATACGCAAACCCGCTTGAATGGGTAAGGAGTCTCCTTAGAGTGAGCTTCTTCGTCGCCTTCCGAACAATCGGTTTCCCTAAAAAAAAAAAAAATGAAAATGAATTGCACAAGTTAACCCCTTGCCGCACATCCCTACTCTGCAAGTATAAAATAACAAAACCCCAAAGATATTTAATTTACTATTATCTTACCATCCTCCTCAAACCCCTCCAGAATCTCCAGCTCCGCCAACTCTGGCACAACCTTCCCGACATCGTCGTCTAGGGCTATCAGCCCTCGTTCCACCGCCACCATCACAGCAACCGCCGTGAACACTTTGGTCATCGACGCGGTGTAGAAGGGGGTATCTTCCGTCACGGTCTCGCCGGACCCTTCTACCTTAGTATTACCATGGCTAGACGAGTACAGGACCTTTCCTATAATTAGGAGTTGTGTATGGAGTGGTGGTTAGTAGAGATGGTAAATACATACATAGGAGAAGACAATGGAGATGGACTTAGTGTCTCTTTTTTTTCTTCTTCTTCTTTTTCAGTAAGTACTTACCAGTCTTATCGACTGCTCTGAAAGTGACGGCGGGGAATGGGGTCGTCGTCGACTTTGAGGCGTATTCTTCAAATATCTTGTCGATTTCTGACGACATCCTTTTTGGTCCTTTTTCTGGCTTTCGTAGATTGTTCAGGTTTATGGGGGGGGTGCATGTGGTATGACTTCCAGGTTAAATTCCCTACTGAATCCAGATATATATACTCCGTAAACAACCACCTCCACGGATGGAGAGATATCTCCCCGTCATCAAGAGCAGTCAATTACCCCCGACTAGCGTCCTCGGTAGCTCCATTCTCCCGCCGGCCCCGCCTTTGAGGCCACAGGGCCAGTGCGAACCCCGCTCCGCTATTATTGCATCTTCTCGCAAGAGCTGAGCTGAGCTCAGTATGTGTGCCTGTATATGATGGGTTCAACAATTCGTCCAGAATCACCAACGGCCACCCTTATCTCGCTGCGCAGAGCTCGTATCCTGTAGTTTTCCTCATTAGCGCCCCCTGTCGCTGATTTCCTGAATACAGCTACCTACCGCTCGAGTTGAAGGATCGCAAGGGGCGGATCATACATTCGGTCATAGATCGGGGAAGCTCTTTATGTTAGACCGTCGGTTGACTTTGTCGGCCCAACCCCATCGCGTCCTCTCCATCCCGCCCTCTCCGTCCGCGGACTCCCATGACCTATCTATTGACTAGATTAGAATAATACATTGGCGAGGAAACAAATCTAGAGCGACAAAAGAAGGGAGCGTCGGAGGAGTAGGGTGAGGTGGTGAAGATATATTTCGTTGATCCTGATATACTCAAATCCATGATCATAAGAACTCGACGAATGGTATACAATGAAAGGGCTTCTTCAATTCATCCTATTAAAAACAGACGGACCCGACCAGCCAAATGTTGTCCTTTTGTTATTGTGACCCTTTCTTTTCCTTCTTCCGCACGCCTACCCAAAATTAAAACAATCCAAAGAAAATCAACTAGCCATCCCATCCCATAGAACGAGTGAAAGATGAGTGAGAAACGAAGTAGCATGCCCGTCTCAAGATATTTTTTTTAATTTTTTTATTTTTCGTTTTTGAATAATGCATTTTTCGGTTAGCCTTCAGCAAGGAATCCGTTGAAAACAGTGCGAAAGGGAATAGCGAAAGCAGGAATAAAAATGCCCAAAGAACAAACGGCCAAATGAAAGAGAAAGCCATCCGAATTAACCCCCCGGGTCAGACGTATCCGACCTATGCATGAAGACTAAATATCATAATACCGAACAATCAAACACAGAAAAAGAAAGAAAAAAGACATGGTCGAAGGGAATAACACAAGGGTGAGAAGAAAAAAGGAAAAAAGAAAAATTTTCACCACCCATCATGCTCTCTAAGTCCCGACATGTGCGCTGTAGCCCATCCGTTCGTTCCCCCAACCTGATGGGGGGTCTAGTTTGCAAGTTTTGTTGAGGTTTAGGAGGGATCAAGGGAAACTTCCCAAATACCAGTCAAAGTCCCCAGAGAGCACCCACTCATCCGTTCGTTCACCATCGTTAAGAAACGTCATTGAAATAAACTTGCATATCGTACACTCCTAACCTACCAGATGCATATCCATTTATTTCAGTGGGCGCCAACTTCCCCAATAGGCCCTGCTGTCGAATGATGCCTTGTTTCTTTCATGTGCCCGTTGTAGTTTTCTCGTTTAGTCATGATACAGTTGAGATGACGTCGATGGCGCGATGGCGATCATGATGTGGAGGATGATGCCGCCTCTGTTCCTTCTGCGGCAACGGCAGCATATGAGGGAGCCGCTAAACGTGGTCCGTGTGGGTGGGGATCAATGGCGGCGCTCCGCCTTTCAACCTTTAGCTGCCTGGCGGTCATAATGTGGTCGATGTTCGCTTCGTAGGCTTCCGGGTGCGGGGTGCTAGTGCCGGATTCATCTACCACGTCGGCAGCTCCGCCATCATCGCCGTGCATTTCGATCACGGCGTTCCGGATTTCACGGGTAACTCCCTTGAAAGCATCCATGCCGGCCTTCTCAGCGGCATGCACGTGAGTTGTGTGTTTGCCGCCTTGTTCAGTGCGGTGGAGGTAGGAGCGCACGAAGAAGCGGAAAAAGAGGAAGGTCAGAGGTAGGAGGTAGATGACGTTGAGCGAGACGGCGAAGGCTTGACCAGTGGTATCTAGGCAGGTGAAAGTGCGAGGCTCCAAGCCACTCCGATATTCCTGCTTCCCAAGGACAGCCTGCGCTGCTTGACCTCCATCTACGCCAAATAGTTTGCCATCCGTATTGAGGACGTTTTCGGCAACACCTTGGGCTCCAGCCGCACGAAGAGCCAGCTTTTTGAGCCAAGGACCCACACCACCAGCAGTGCTGTTTGGCGCGGCAGCCACGGCACCGGGTATAGCGGAAGCGAGGGGCCTCATAGCAACCGGATGCGGAACAGCAACGGGGAACGTATACGAAATGAAAAGATAGGAAGCGGCCAAGGTAGTGCCAATCAAGAACTGGGTGATCTGCATGGTGGTTAGACTGCGCTTGATGCCGACGGGCACGCGAACAGATAGTGCAGTCAATGTGTAATAGAAATACTACAAAACCGGTTAGCTTTAGACAGCCGTTCTATCCCAATTGATACAGTAAACAATCGGATATAAAATGGGAAGGGTTGCAAGGCCTGGAGGTAAGGGATACGTACCATCATAGCGTGAATGGCAGAGTTGAAGAGGGCGAAGATCCAAATAGGGGCGGCCATGTATCTAATTCCAGCCCACATACACATCATTGCGCCTGCGTGGTGGTAGGTCTGGAGGGTTGAACTCTTCTTCCCCTTGGCCAATATGATGGCGGTGTCGAGAACCTCATAGAACTTGGAAAGATAGAAAAGCCAGCCGAAGAAGGCCAATCCTTGATTCCAAAGGCGGCCGATGTCTGTGGGGTCAGGAACACCCTCGGGGCTGAGTGTGTATAGTGGGCTGGTCATAGTCCATTTTTCAGCGTTGCGATCATACACAGCAGCATTGCCCATACCACGGGGCCCGTTGATTTTGCAGAGCATATCGACGATCCTCATGAGGTTGTGCTTTTCAGACCGTTCAGGCCAGGACAGGTAGAAGGTGCGGACCATGCCGACAAAAGTCCAAAGAGAGTAGATAGTCAGGAAGATATTGTGGAGGATGACGAAGAGCTTGAAGGCTCTTGTTCTGCTGAAGGCCCATGGTTTGTTACCCCTCTGTTTATTGACATAGTTCATTGCGATGACGGTTGTAGCATAGACGGCGGCGACGGTTAGGGGGACCTGGGGTTCTAGAAGTTTGCGATAGAGGTTTGTGGAGATGTTGAAGGGTTGATACCATGTGCGCTCAGCAACCGTGGGCGGTGGGATGGTCTCCGGGAGAGGAGAAGGAGGGAAATTGAAAAAGGAGGCGGGCGGGAGGCGTATATGGACGGAGGCACTCATGGCTGCGGTATTGTTGGGTGTTCAATCAACAAAATCAACACACGACGAAATGGTGATGACCGCCCAGCGCAGCCACCACTCGTATCCAAGCTGGATGATAGATGTGGTTAGGTTACTAGTAAGAGTGATAGCGATCGCAGTAGTCGCAGACCACGGTAGCAGCCCTAGAAGGTGGCAGGCAGTAGAATGAATGAAGAAGAGGTGGAGAGGAGGCGTTGAGAGAGCTGCGACCAAAAAACAAATATTTGGGAGGGAACAAAAACAGAGTTGATGATGATGTTATAATATCATCATAACTTGGCAACGGTCCAGAACAAGTCAAAAGTCAAAAAAAAAGTAGGAAAAAAAAAAGGTAGAACACGGCTAAAGAAAACAAACTAAAACAACAAATTGGAAAAAAAATACGTTGGATGAAGTTTGAGTCTCAGCTGGAAACAAAGCAGGAGCAGCGGGAGGTAATTGAATAGGGCTGGAGAGGAAGAGAGAGGAAAGAAAGAATGGAGGAGAGAGAGTTATGGGAGAGAGATATAGAAAGCAAGGAAAGAGAAGAACAGGAGGGAGGGAATTGACAAAGGAATTCCCCGAGATCACGAGCTAATGATGAGCTAATTAACCTCCAGATCGGTCGGACAAGAAGTGAGAAAAAGAAAACAGAAAAGCGAATATAAAACCCGAAAGGCGCGGCGGGGTTGGGGGGGGGGATATGTTGGCGTGCTTATCTCCATCGCGGGCTGGCGGGTTTATATAACTAAATACCGGGAGAGTTCAGGAATCAGGGGATTGTTGGGGGAAAAATGGCACAAGCGCTCTCCCCGGGAAACCATCGCACGAAGTAACCTTGGAATTTCCTGCATATGTGAGTGAGCCTGGGCAGCGACATAACCAGAGAGATATATAGGAGTTAGTAGTAGCAGGAGGCCAGGAGGGAACGAGATATCGTATCCTCGCCATGCTTGGCTGTCACTGCGACGCAATTTTTGTTGACTACTCAATATGTGATGTCGTTTCTCACTTGCAATTGACACAGCATGAGTGCGTGCCCATTATTATTATTGTTGGCTGTGACTGTTGCAAAAGGCATGTGAATAACACCCAGCGCTGCATACTGATTGCTCATTGGTGTTAATAATAACGGCGATATCGTTGATGTTGTTGATGTCGATGTCGTGTTTTCTGTTGATGTTTTCTTTTTTTTTGTTGAATCCAGGTTGCCTTTTCGGAACTAGCGCGATGGGGCCATTTGCCGCTGAGCCTCAGCCGCGAGTCACCTGACTACTTCTGACTCGCATGTCGTCGCTCAGCCTTAAGGGAAAGCCCTAATTGCCGGATTCGGCAGAGAGAGATAATAACATACTTGAGTTCCTATACATACGCAGCGTACAGGCGGGGGAAACAAAGGAGCGAGCTTGTGTAAATTCATTATGTCCGTCGCTGTACCCGTTCCCTTTTTCTCGTCGAGCCCCGGGTCAGCGCCTTGCGATTCTTGTTGGGGACCGAGAACCCGCATTTGCTCCAGATTTGGGCCCTGGAGGAGGCTGGAGTCGGCATTTCGCTGGAAATGTTCCTCCCACCACATGTGATGTGATGTCACCGCCGAACCTCTCCCGGCCAACAATATAAAGGGGCACGGCATCTCTAAACAACGTACTCCGTAAAGAGGAGTACAATATTATGTATATGTACATATATATATATATTTTCTGCTGTTTAGTTTTTTATATCACTTCCGTGTCGATGGACCATTTGATGTCATAACTATTCAAATCAACCAAATTTCTCCTAAATAACTTTCTGCAATATCTCTTCAACGTAGAGTAACTAACTGGCTAGGAACAAACATATATATATAAAATAAAATAAAA
>JAFEJD010003043.1:0-12236 GCA_018296065.1 Blastomyces percursus | reverse complement strand
CCCTGGAACCGGGGCTCAACAAGGGAGGCTCACAAGAGCCCACAATGGCCGCTCTGCTCTTAGCCATCACCTTGATGATGTTACCAGGCTGCACCACGAGGAGGTGGCAGAGTCGGACTTCGCAGCCCCGTTGAGCATGTCATACACGGTCTACTGTGTTGCTTATAGCAGTCTCCCCCATGATCATCATACAATATTTGTTGAAACTTGTGAGGAAGATCCAGAAACTGGATGTCTGTTCCATGTGTCCAGTGACATTCAGAATGGAATGTTTTTCAAGAATAAATCTGTCAGGAAACCTGATGAGTCAGTGTCATTCATTAGCAAGGAATGGAATGACAGTGTGATGCATGGCAACTATTCTTGCATCCTGACTANNAAAAAAAAAAAAAAAAAATCTTGGAAGAAAAGTCCTCAGATTGTTAACTTGCTAGCTATTGTACCAATTACATGGGAGCAGCAAGACACGAAAATGCCCGAGGGAAAAGGAACATGTGTGGGGAATAAATATAACAACAACAACGAAGAAAAAGGGAGGAAGTTGACAACTGAAATAATGAAACATCTGTATTAAAGGGGGTAGGTGCCGGTTACAGAAATGGAACGGGAGTCACAACCAATCAAGCCGACAAGGAGGAGAGAAAGGGATAAAAAAACCCAGTAACTCTGTTATACCCCTAGCGCGGCTCACTTCACACGTTGGTACCATATGCTGGTGTTTCCATGGGTCGGGTATAGTGAACAGCCCCATGTAGCAATAAATATCGTCATATAATAGGAAGAAGTTCGTATCGTGTTGGCGCAAAAAAAAGAAAAAAAAAAAGAAAAAAAAGAAAAAGAAAAAAAAAGAAAAAGAAAAAGAGGCCACCAGAGTGGAAAGTGGAAACAAAAGGGTGGGAACTAGCTAGCTAGCTGTATGTTTTGTATAGACAAGAATGAAGGAAAAAGGAGAACACATTATCTATCGTACAGTACAAGGAAGAGGAAGACGCCAAGCCATTGTCCGTATTTATATCAATCAGGGAACAAAATCGTAAGGGGATTTAGTTTAAGTCTGGGGTATATAGTAGAAGAAATTGGCGCGAAGGGCGGATTTCCGAGCTTTGGGGATAAATAATCATGAGTAATCAAGGTGGTCGGTCGGGTTATGGTATCAGGATAATGTTTGTGCAGATGTCCATGTAGAGTATGGTGTGTAGGTAGAAACGATTGAATAATGAGATGCTTAGATTATTGCTTTTCACTTCACTTTTCGATCAATTCACTTCTCTCCATACTTCCCAAACTCCTGCTGCCATTTGACTAGATTCCTCGTTAGGGCATCCATCATTTCAAGGCTCGTTAGATCCTTAAAGTCCTTTTCCTTGGGCTGCGTTGTTCCGTTCGTTTCCTTTTCTGCTACATCAGTGGTAGCTTGGTCACCATGAGTATGGTCTCCATTGGCTATTTGCGCTGTAGCCGCCTTCACTGCAGGCGCCAGCTCTCCGCCAGCGCCGCTGATTTGTTCTGGGCTAGAAGCCAAGTCGAGCTGTAATTGCGATATAAATTCAAGTATGGCCGCAACACGCCTTTTCATCTCGTTCATCGTGGTACGTTGCGGGTTCATATATCGTGGTTTACTAGGTTTACCAGATTCCCCGCCGTTAAGGTAAACACCATTTGCTCCAAGTTGGCCACCTGTAGGGGATTCACCTGTCCCAGTGTCTCGAGACTGGCCCCGACGAGGAGAGTTTATACTGCCACTGATATCGTTGCCGTTTACTGAGTCGCGGTCTCGAGTATACTGATTTCGACCTAGTCGACCGCGGCGGGCTGGGGGGCGACCGGTTTTGCGAGTCGAAGGTTTTGTGCTGTATGACTCGTTTATGACGCTGGGCGTGTCAGGGGTGGATTGGGCGATAGTGGGAGGAACAGAGCTAGTCTTTGCTGGAGAGACTGTCTCGGAAGGTTCTTCATCTGTGATTTCTACATGGTTAATTAAGGAGTCCGTCGCGGAATGTGAAAAGGCGACATGACCACTTGCCATCTTTCTTTCGATCTGGACGACTCTTTCGTCGGCTTATAGGCTCAGCTGTCTCCTTTTCCGGCTCTTTCTCCGTAGTTTGAGCTTCCCTCTCGCGTTGGATTCTAGTCACGCCTCTAGTCTTTTTATTCCCATTGCCTTCGAGTGAAGCATGTGCGCCGGGTTTGCTTTCGTCATCTGACGGGTGGGATATAGAGTTGCTATGTTTCGAAAGAGATGAGGAAGGAGACCCGGTACGTTGGCGTTTCGCAGCGTGCTTAGTCCTGTTGTGTGACTGTGAGTTAAAAGCTGGTACCAAGGAAAATAAAATATCTCAACTTCCAAGTGTGTTAACATACGCTTCGCTGTCGCTTCGACTCCGTTTGCCTCTACGGCTTCCGACGTCATCAGCAACCGATTTTGTGTCTTCCTTGCTCTCCTCAATCGCTCGCCGCAGCTGTTCTTCGTCGTAGGCGGCATCACGGCTATTCATAGTCGAGCGGCGCTTAGTGCTGAGGGGCCCTGAACTGCCGCGGCTCTTTTTATCCTTAGGGTTTCGGGAACTGTCGAGGGAGGAGGATCTAGATGAGGATGAGGACGACGAGCCAACCACTGGCAGATAGCGAGACGATTTTTGACTGCGTGATCGTAAGCGTGAGGACCATCTTCGATGTATTTAGAAGAAGACAATAGGAAATGAAAATGAGTTACACAGAAGGAATCAAATGAATGAATAACTTTATGTTTTGCAATTCAGTGTAGTTTCGGGGAAAGGGACTCAAAAAGGAAGAGTGGTGGAGGTTATTTTTGAGCGCACAAGTGGGCAAACTCCTCAAAATACGCAATAGTCGGAGTAGTGAATGAGATAACATCCAAAAGGTGAATAAAAACCCGGGTGACTGGATCAAGGTAACAACTCAGTTTTCACTCACCCATTCGAAGCTGTAATGATCTTGTGTAGGTCCTTCCGGCATTCTTCGCAGAAGTATTCATCAGGACTCGATGCCTCTTCCATGATCCCCACGCAACCTCCATGCTGCCAGACCTTACAGGAGTCGCATTGGATGAACAAGCTCCCAGGTTCATCGGACTGCATGTCCTCAGCGGATCCGGAAGTTCCTTGGGCCGAGTCTTCCTTCATGCCCTGTTTTGTGGCGCTGGCGCTGCCTGCGTCCTGGTAGATCAGCGGAAGCCCAGGGTAGTCCTGCTGTCCACATAGACATCTAGTTATTTCTTCTTCATCCCCCTCTTCTTCATCATACCCATCGCCTGGAGCTTGGAGGGCATCGTCTGGTTCGCCGTTATTTCGGCCTCGATGGCGATGGCGCGTTTGTGGGAGGTCGGATCGAGGGTTCGGCTCGAGGTCATCGGTGGACTCGGAGCGTTGGGTGGAGGGTCTGCGAGGGGAAGAGATTCTATTATTGGAGCGCGTGCTCCTTTCAGCACGGCTGAGTGAGTTTGACGAACTGGATGAGTTTGTGTGCTGCATTGCGGCGGATGGTTGGGACGTTCGAGCGCGAGAGGAACGACGAGGAGTCATGACTGAATGGATTTATCTCCTGCTGCAATGCAACTTCCGAACACAGCCTTCTAGCCAAACATAGGGATGCTAGAAGCCGGCACGATATCAATTTTCTTGTTGAAGAAAAAATAAAATGGCCGGTTGTTGTGAAAACGAGCAGCTGTTTTATTGGGGGCGGGATGTGGTTCTGGTTTGGGGTTGTTCGTAGCTAAGGGAGCTGGACTGGCAATTGGAAGCAGATTTGGTAGATCAAAAAGAGAGGAATACCTCCAGATACAGCACAGATGGCAATCTAAAGCGCTACATGCTCTGAAGAGGTCAGGGCGGAGGGAGTGGTCGATAGTTAGCGTGAGGATTGAGGAGGAGAAGATGCGAAGAAAAAGAGCGGGCGAGAGAGAGCGAAACCTTGGTCCAGCTAGTTCTCGCTCTTCCCCGCGCCCTCGCCTTGCGCCAACTTTCCAACACCGCGCGCCTTTATTTAATTAATCAATTAATCAATTATTTTTGCTAGGCTCGTACACCATTTCCTTCACGCCGCGATGACCAAGCCGCAGCAGCCATAGTTATTATGCTAGTTGATTACCATCGCCAGAGCAGCAGATGGCGATTTTGTTTTCTTGGCCCTCCGCTCGCGGCAGGCTTAAATATGAGTATTTGGTACGCGGTTGACCGGGACTTCTCCTGCGCTGATTTGAAAAGTTACAAAAAATGCCAAATCCCTGAAGAACTTGAGCTACATACCTCAGTCTCGTCTTCTCCTATAAATTGCTTTGGCTACACTAACAATTACGAGACAGCCTCCTGCATGGATAATGTGTTCCTCTCTACGCTGGCCTTGGGACTTCCACATACGTGTCTAACAGATTGTTCTCATGCGGATGCACAAGTATTGAAACCAATGTGATGTAGTGTTGGATGATTTTGATCCTGTTACCTGGTGCGGCTGCCTTTCTAACACTATTGAACTACATTCTAGAGCTTCCATGTGCCGGATCCTACCCGTTTCGAAATCGAGTTTGTTGCCCTCTATATCCTTCTTCCAGTATTTGGATCCCAGTGATTTCATTCTTCCAGCCCTTGATGGATGAGTACAACCAAAGTGAAAAGTTGAAAACACATCCAAGGTCCCCAGGGCTACAATATTATATATCTATACGCACGGCGGAAGGTCAGCTGGGTATATATGGACGACAACTTGCAGATAAAATATGGACAGGGCGGGCTGCTGCTGGTGAAGTCGGCCTATATGGGCATGACGACATTTCGTGTACGTCCTCCGTGGTTGATAACGAAATAAGAAGCGAATCGGTTCATCCCCGCCAAAGCAAACTGGCTCGCGCCCTCTCTGAGAATTCAGCTGAAAATAGATGGACATGAGAAGTTGTACTGGCTCTGACTTACATGGAAGAGAGTATTTGGGTAATACACAGATTGTAGACGCGCACAAACGTTGATAGGTAGATATATATGTTAGATACCCGTAAAACCGGTGAATCAAATAACCAAATCATACAAGCATGTCGCATGTTCCCATTCCTGATGCCAGGACTGCTGTTGGTGGTGATATATCTGCTCGAAATGGGGGGGCTTCCCAAAGCGGCTAGTGCGGCTGCCGTGCTTACCGTGGACCGTTCAAGGGTTCCGAGCGACAGAAAGCTCAACACTCAATTACATCGTCCTCACCACGACCACGACCATACCGATAACCGTGTTCTTTGCCCTGCCTGTAAGGGATCTCTGTCTTGACTTCACGCCCCGTCGATTCGTTTGCTGGATTCAGCTGTATCGCACATATATATACGCATTATATATTACACCCCAAAGGCCTGCATCCCTTTTGCCCGTCAACTTGTGGATCCCTTGCCCATATTTGTCATCTCATCTTTCCTCTCCGGTCTGGGCAAGTTCTCTCCGATCTCTGCTAGGACATAGGTTTATCTGCATATAGCTGTTTACTGGATAGAGCATGGGCTATTCAAGTTCTATGGAAACTATGTGCTGACATCGCGGTTCTCCAGTTCGATTTTGGCCTGTCTCTCATTCGACACTTCCCCCCTCCCAGTTCCAACCTGAAATCGTCCTCCGAAACAACACAATATCGCAACGGTATCTTGAAACCGAGCAAACCTGGATATCTTGTTTGAACTTGGATTCACGAGGTTGGAAAATGGCTGCTACACTGAGTATGTCACCTCCACTCTAGTTGACCACTGTATGCCTGATATTCGGGTGGTCTTGATGTGCTGTCCTGTGGTTTGGTGGGAAGGGCCAAAAATTAAAATAAACTAAAATTTTGAAAATCATTTCCCACTCCACCTAGCCCGGGGAGCTTTATGGAAACCAAACACAAATTCACTTACTACAAATTTGTGATCTTTGGATGCTGATGCGGTCATCATGTAGGCGGGACGTACACTTCCGCTCCTGACACTCCGTCTCCAGTGTTTCCAGATCGTTTGATACGCCCCCTACCGAAGCGTCCTATCCGCTCTCGCCTATCCCCCGAAGCGGCTGAGTCTATACTTTACCCGCCTGCCCCGCCTGCCACCCAGGTTTTCTATGGTTCATACTCTGGCAATGGCGATGTCGTTAACGATGCCAAGGTTTACGTGCAACAGACTAATTACGGACACGAACAGAGTCCTGATGGTAGCCACACCCATCCATATGATGATGGTGTAGATAGTGGTGATGAAGATGGTCCTGTGGTTGTCCGTCGGAGTGGAGGTTACCATCGATCGTCCTTGTCCCCCGCGGGTGAAAGTCGCCAGAAATACGCCAAGCATCTGGAAGACACTCCTACCAAAACGACTTCGTCTGCGCCCGACGGCTATGATGCTTTTGAGAACACGAACAATAAAAAGAAAAGGAAAATCCCGACGTCCGGTAACCCTGGAAACCATTCGAACCTATCTGCGGATATGATGACCATGGGCATTTCGTCGAATGGTGGGAGTACTGCGTCTCTAGATGACGGGAGCGGTACTGGCTCTTATTACGGAACTGGGAATCCCGCTTCGCCGGCGGGGAATGGCATATCAGGACCCGGACGAGGGCGTTATGGCCGGAATGCTGGCCGTACCGTCAGCGGAAGGACTCCTCTCGCTGCCCATAACCCGAATGCTTGGTTGGGAGGCCGATCCGGAACAGGACGCAAGGAAGCGGCAATTTCTCTTGGCCAAGAATCAATTGGTATAGCTTGACTTTCACCACAATCTTCATTGTTGAGAACTGGAAAAGTATACTGACAAAAAAATTCAAGGTGAATACCCGAACCATTCTGACCAAGGAATCATCTCCGCGGCAATAGCCAATGCGGCCGCACTTTCTTCATCAGCGCCACAGGGACAAGATAATACGAGTTTGTTAGACCAGACAAGAAAGTCCTCCCCAACCAAGACACAATTCACCTTCACCTGCGAATCGGATTCATCCAAAGGCATGGCATGGCAACCCCAGAACTCCCATTCAATTCAACAGCAACATCGGGCGGGCAGCCAGCCACTCTCTGCAATGGCACCCGGTCAAAGGGGTTTCTCGACGCAAGGGACGCAGACGAGCCCGAACATGGCGTCACAAACGAATCACCAAGGCCAGACACAAGCTCAGCATCCGTCGCAAAGCGCAGGACAGAACGCCACTCAGGGTAAAAAATCACGACGGTCCCCTGGAAGCATATATGCCCTGGCGGCTCGTCAACGTCGACTACAGCAACAATACGCAAACCTTCACCACCCCCCGAATGTTGACGAGATCTGGATATGCGAGTTCTGCGAGTATGAAAGCATATTTGGCCGGCCGCCGGAGGCGTTGATCAGACAATATGAAATTAAAGACCGGAAGGAGCGCCGACGGCTAGCAGAGAAGAGAAGGCTGCTAGAAAAGGCTAAGATGAAAGGACGCAAGGGTAAAAAGGCAACCAAGAATGCTGCTAAGGCCGCAGCTGCACATGCACAGCAATCTGAAGCAGCACATCAAGGATATGACCGACAACACCACCCCAGGGGGGACCACGACCCCACAGGTCAAGGAAGGGTGTATGATGATAATTATATAGGCGATGAGTACGACGACGAAGTTTCAGCACAACAAGCACACGCTGCTCCTTCCGTACCTCCACCTAGTGCCGTCAAACAAACGGTACCCGCTAGCAATCAATCTAAGGCACCATCGGGGGGTACCGCATCAGGCAAAGGTGTAGCCGGAGGCGGGACGGTGCATGCTGGGTGATGGCTCGCGGTGTGGCGTGGCATCCCTAGGCATGCGCAGATGTTGTATGGATACTTTTTTGGACGAGTCAAGTTGGAAATGACGTTTCAATACAACAACATCCCGTCGTCCTCCACCACCTCCCAATGTCCCAAAGAAGGACCTCCAGAGCGACCGCATTGTCCTCCGCTGCGCCACATTGTCCCCTTCCCATCACCCTCCATCCGCATGCTTGTTATGGGGAGTGCCTTTTTGTTTTACTTTTTGTTTTTCCTTTACTCATTATTCATTCCCCGTAGATAACTAACTAGATAACGCTACCCTTGTCTCTTTTCCTTTTTTCTCCCTTTTGTTTCTTTCCCTTCCCTCCTGCACAGAAACGCTTTTAGTTTCTGTTGTATGGCACGAACCATCCCCGCTCATATTATTTACCATCATCATGCTCTCGATTTTATACGTCTCTTGTCTTTATTTACTTATGGATCCCATTTGCTTGGTCAATTGGTCCTCACATCACCTCTTTCTTGCATGGCATCTAACTCCCCCTTCCCCCCACCCCCACTATTTAACAACTCTAAATTCCTCCTTCTCCCTCCCCATTTTGGAACATGGGTATTTTTTTTTGGTTTGTCTCACCCCCTTTTTTATGTGCTCTTGTCGGTATTATCCTGAACACGCTCACACACACATACGCACAAACGCACAGCGGGGTATTTGTTTTTCTGGTTACATCGCCACATCCATAGACGTCCATTTGCAGATATTCCACCCCCCTTGAAAGCTTTTCTGTCATGAGTTTAGCGACCATTTTGTCATTTTTTGGCGGAACGAAACGAGTGGAGTGTATGTATTCCTAAAAAAAAAAAAGAAAAAGAGAAGAAAAAAAGGAAAAAGAAAAGAAGAGAGAAAAAGAAGAGAAAGAGAAGAGAAAGAAAGTTATAAGCTCTGTTATACGCTTATACCGCTCTATCACAGCAGACAGGTGAAGCGATTGTGAGGCTTTTTTAGAATATGAGAGATAAAGAGAATTGACCATCGTCTACTTCGTTACAATGTTTTGCTAGGCTCTTCTTTTCCTTTTCCTTTTCCCTTTTTCTTTTCTTTCTCCCTTTCTTTTGCCCTCATCTCTAGTTCTCCCTCATTCATCAAATTTGAATAGTTCCTCCACGTGTATTTTATTGTTGGATTATAGAGACGATGGAATGAAAAAGTCAAACGCTCTCAGTGAGCTAGGGATAAGCAATAAGACATATCATAATCTGGAGTTCGCAGCCAGTCAGCTGCCCATGGGCCCGGGCAGCGTCAGCCATTATGGAATCTAAGAAAGGCTTTGTTGTTAGGCTGGATCGGATTGGATCGGTTGGGGTGATCTGGGATAATGGGATGAATTGTGCGTGGGAAGGGATACGCGGGATTTGAGCTGAGATGGTTGGGGATTGGGAGCTGGAACTGCAGCTGGAAAAGGGAAATCCCCAGTGCCAAAGAAGAGAGGAGAAAGGAAGTAACGAGGCCTTCTGGACTCAGATAAGTGAATAAATAAATAAATTAGCAAGCAAGCAAGCAAGCTGGCTAGCTGGCTTTTAGGCATGTTCTTCATATCCTCCCTTTCGTTACATGTACATGTATGTACATAGTCGAGTGATCCGAATCCCTTGGTTCCTGTGGGTTGGTAGATTTGTAGGGCTGAAAAGATGTAACTACAAGTTAAAACAGAAATGAAAATGACGAATGAATAAGAAAGAATGAGAGAGAAGATGAGGGCGAATCGCTGTCGACAGGAATATACCCGCTCCGCCTCCATCCCCTGCTTCGGCGGGCGTTAAATAACGTAGGAATCGATTGCATTTCCAAGCTTGTTTCATGAAGCTCTGACAATGTGATAGATACATAATCAGTACTTCTGTTATTTTACCTCGTCCATCCATCTGAAACTTCTTTACCGCCAGCAGAGTTGGGTCTATCATCCCATCCCAAGGCGCGTATGTACATCATCATCATCATCCTCCTCCCCACTGTGCCTGGTCGCCCGGCGCTAATCAAATCACCTAACTTGGACTTTTTGCATCCAACAACTCACGACCAACCGATGCATTCTCCAACCCCAGGACCACAAACAGCTGCTGTTTCTTCCTTTAGCATCTGCGATCTACCGGATGTTCTTCAGTGGCCTGCAGGCTGCGAACTGGGGTGGTGGAATTGTTCGTTCTGTTTCATGTTAGACCATCGTTTTGTCTATTCTTAGATACGATATTTTTTAACATACTTTCAATGAATTTTTATCATTTTATTTGAATTTTCATATTTTGCTCTTGAACGGGGAGAAACTTGGACGTTCAAAGCATGATTCGCTCCTGTTACACGCTCCGGCGCTGGAGCTATCTTTGTTTTATCTGCAATTGTCTGGATTGTCCGACTGCCTACAAGATATATAAAGATCGCGCTGGGGCGCTGGATTCAGACTCTCTTTCATTCCTTCAGGAAACAAATCATCACCATTGTATCAGAAACCTTCTCTCTTTGTCTCTATTTTCTTTTCTTTTTTCCTGTTTCTCTTTTTTCTTCTCTTTTTCTTATTCTCTTCTGTCTCTGTCTACTTCTCTCTCTCTCTCTCTCTCTCTCTCTCAGTTCTTATCGAACTTCTGGTCCCCGCTTTCCCTCATTAATTATATCTCGTCCTTTCTATATTCCGCCTTCTCTCAACCAACTCTGTCCAAGTCTGTTGTACTGGGTACAACACTTCTACTCTCATACATTTTCCTCTTTTCTTTTTTGCTGCTTATATTGCAGAGAAACATTGCTGGACATTTGCTGGACATACGATACATCGCATTTTAGAGAAACAAGCGGAGATTTAATATCCAAGGCGAAAAAAAAAAAAGAAAAGAAAAGAAAAAGAGAGAGAAAAGAAAAGACCTTGTTTGCCTTCTATACGAAAACCAACTTTTCCGCCTAATAACGATATCGGGACATATCAAAATACTCGCGAAAACGATTCATACATACACATTCATACACACATACCTGTGAAGGTATCCCTAAACCATCAGCAAACCGTTCACTCGGGCACGGAACCCAGGGACAATAGCCCACTCTCTTTAGATTGTGGGGAAGATTCCGGCAAGAACACCCGCAGCTATTGAAGAGATTCCCTAAGAGGATCAAAAAAATAGCCATTCACCCTGACGATTGGAAACCCCCACATTCTCTATAAAGCACGATACCTCCAGGTCTTTATTCTTCAAACCCTCTAATACATCCTCAAATCAGCGCCTCACCGCCAGGGCAGTGTCTGAAACTATAGAGAGCTCCACTACCCATCCATCAGCCCATCAGCGCACTATCGAAAAAGAAACCAACCACCATCGTTAAAGGCAGGCAGCCAACCAACATCATAAAACCATGACTATCAAAGCTCTCATCCTCGACGGTGTCCGGAAACGCTACAGCGTCGGGTCCACAGTCGGCACAGTTGTCGGATGCTCTCTCCGCTTCCTACAGTTTGTCTTTGGCATCGCTGTCATCGGCCTGTATGCCCAGGACCTTGTCAAGCAGCGCAAAGATGGCGGAGGATATGACCCCAAATGGGTACGTTTCTCCCACCTCCCGTTTCCTATCTTTTTCTCTTCGATATTTAGGCAATAGACATATATCTACCTCGTCTACCTAGGTACATAGATACCTAAACATTCCCTCCGCTAACATGACCATTTTTTTTTTTTTTTTTAAAAAAAAAAAAAAAAAAAAAGACCTACGCTACCTCCCTCGGCACAATTTCCTCCCTCTCCGCCGCCGTCTACTTCACAATCCCGCTCGTCATGCCCGCCTTCTCCCTCCTGCCCACCGTCAACCTCCCCACCCTCGTCTACGACAGCATCATCAGCATTCTCTGGCTGACCCTCTTCGGCATCTTCGGCAAACTCTACATCACCTTCGACGCGCCCGAGGGCGACGTGGATACCATCCGCATGAAGCATGCGGTCTGGGTGGGTTTGGCGAATTTGGCGCTCTGGACGGGCACGGCGGCCTGGGCGGGGTTGAGGTGGTGGAAGAGTGGGAAGGGGAGGAGACGGGAGGAGAAGGAGAGTGAGAGTGAGATGGGGGAGGTTTGAGGGAGTTGATTAATTGAATGCTTTGTGCTTTTGCTTTTGTTCTTTTGTTCTTTAGTTGTCTTGGGTTCTTGGTTCTTGGAGGGGTTCGGCTGGATTTGAACTACTTGTTGTTATTGTTGCAGCAGCAGCGGACAGCACACAGCACACCCGCTAGCCCTTTTTTGATTTTCATTTCTTAATTTTCTTTTTTAAACCTGTTCTTCTGCTCGATTATCTGCATACTAAGGGCGTGGGAGTTAACTAGTTAACCAGGTCTAATGTCTGTATTATGTTATCCTATCATTTTTCTGTCTCTCTCATTTTCCCTCCTGTTATTATGGCGGATGAATTGCTTGCAAAAACTGGTTCTTCTCAGCCACCCCTAGAATATTAGTATCAAAACACTGCAAAATCT
>JAFEJD010003023.1:332-15519 GCA_018296065.1 Blastomyces percursus | reverse complement strand
GATTTCTTTTGTCGCGGGTTGCTGGGTGGGGTGGGGTGGATGGAAGCACGGTTTCTTTTCGGGTTTTCGGTAGCTAATTGATTTTATTTTATTTGATTTGATTTCTATTATACGTTCTCAGGTTCGAAGGGATAGATGAATGACGCGAGGGTTATGACCATCAGCGTAGTTATCGGGCGAGAGGAGTTCTACCTTGTTCAATCCCGACCCCGATTGTTATTGCAATTGCGTCGCTTTACCGGGTGAGAACGTTCAGGTAATCGAGGACGATCAGGGTCACCATACTGCAGATTTTCTGTTAGCGTGGGGTTACCAGGCGGAGACGCAAGGTTAAAGACGGAGTGGGGCGGGTTTGGATTTCTTTTTTTCTTTTTTTCTTTTTTCTTTTTTTTTTTTTTTTTTTCCTTTCCTCCAGTCTTTTTTTGGAATAAAGAGGAGGATTGCAAAATAAAAAGAGAAAAAAGATTCAGTTTTCCAAAGGTAAACAGGGAGAAAACTTACGCGTGCGGTGCGATTCGAACGTAATACGTTCCGAACCCGCGATAGAATCTCAACCAGCCTTCATCCCTAATGACCTTCTTTGCACAATCGAGGACGCCCTTGTAGGGAAGCTGGCCCGTCTTTGGGTCCTTCTGCTGTTTTTGCAATCGCGTCTTGATAAAATCGAAGGGCAGGGACATGAAACTGGCAAAGAACCCCGCGATGGCGGAGGCGGCGAAAGTTCGGTTCTGAGCCGATAAGTTCGTGTGGGCCTGCAGCTGCGACTTGGACTCGGCGAAGAAAGTCAATTGCCCAAAGTTCAGAGCCATGGCGCGCACCACGGTGGGTAGGGCCCCGGCCCAGAGGGCAGTGATACCCTCCGCCTTGGAAATGCGGGCTAGAGCGTCAATGACGGACCGATAGTTTGCTCTGCTTTCCTTTGGTTTGAGGCCGTCCGACTGCATGCGGATTAGGGCTAAGTCAGCCGGGTTCCCGATCATGGCCGCCAGGCCACCAGCTCCCAATCCCGCTGCGGCGCGTTCGGCAAAGGTGACTTTCTTCCCCGCGGCGTCGGCGCGGGTTTTCAGGGCGTTTGCGAAGGTGTCGAAAAATCCCAGGCGGGCGGTGGTGTAGACGGCCTGTCGAAGCAAGCCGGCCGATAGACCTGTGTATAGGTCTAGGAATTTGCCTGAAGCTATGATCTGTTTCGTGATACCCAGAGCTGTCGGACGGGGTCCTGTCCGGGCACCTTCGCCGGCGAGCTGCAGGCGGACTTTTACCATGTCAATTGGCTGGATGACGGCCGTTGCCGTCATACCAGATAAGCCGCCATTGATGAAAGGTAAGGCGGGGCGTATGTAAGGGTTATGGAAGAAGGGGGTGGATTGTTGGGAGGCATCACTGGCCGGCTTGGGAGAGGAAACAACCATGGCCAGCGGAGAGGAGGGTGAGGTGCGCGTATATTTATATATAGAGGAAGGGATGGTCTATCCCTTTATCCACTCTTCTTATATATGGAGAAGCAGTCAGTCAGCGTGAAGGAGGGGTATCGATACCGCGATACGCGAGCTGCTCCGAAGCCGCCACCCAAGCAGCGCTGGTGAGAATGACAACCAGATGGACAGCCAAATGGACAGACGGGGAGAAGCACTGGGATTGGATATTGGGATAAGATAACTCACGGTAGGGGCGGCTGCTCTCCGCGCTGCAGAGAGAAAGAAAAGCGGAGTGGAGAGGAGGGGAGGGCAATCGACGCAGGTAACACCACCAGCACAGCACGGCACAGAGCACGATGAGAGGATGAATGGGGGAGTAGTGAGGCTGCTGTATCACATCAGTAGAAGAGTTATATATATATATATATGTATATATACAATACGAGAGAGAGTTGAAGCTGGAGTTGAGGTTGAGGTTGAGGTTGAGGTAAAGGACGATGAGGGGAAGAGCGACAGGAAAGAGACAGACGAAGAAGAGCAGGAACAGCCGCAGTTACTATCATACAACACGGACGAATAGAAACCGGGGAGGGAGCGATCTCACAGGCAGAAGGAGAGAGGAAGAGGAGAGAATAAGTGTAACACTTTTAGCCGGCTGGAGGCTTGTTCGCTGTCCGGTCCAGTCCACGGCACGGGAACCAGGGAGCACTGAAGTAAGTAGTAAGTAGCCCGCATGTATCTCTCCCTCAGTCCCTGGTATACAAGACCATGTACTGTTTGCTGTACTTTGGTCCTGGAGCGGTGACCGGGGACAGCGAGATGGAAGCTAATAATCATCAAACCCCATCGAGCAAGATATCGTGATGTTCTCTCTGTTAGTTAAGTTAGATACGAGGCCTGGCCGCTGGAACTGATCCCTGTCTTTTTATCTTTTTTATCTTTTTATTTTTATTTTTATTTTTATTTTTATTTTTTTATTTTATCTATGCGAGATAAGACAGCAAGAATGTAATGTATCTGTACATCTCCAATACTTCAGAGTTACTTCCGCAGTACCTCACCAGTACATCCTCGTGCAGAACTCCGCCAAGGACACAATGCGGGGTAAATAAAACAGGCGTCATTTGTAGTTCCAAGAACCAAATAATAATAATAAGAGTAGTTAGTAGGGAGATATCCCGGCTTGGTTATCTTTTTTGCTATTCTTATTCCTTGGTTTGACTTTCCATTACCACATTTAATTTGCCCATGTTGGATATAAAATATAATACATCGTCGAGACAGACGTGATGTACATGTACACATACATACCACGTCATAGCCCCCATTCCTGCTCCCGATCGCGATCCGTCCGTGTAGCCAGCCAGCTAGTTGATCCAGTCCTGAAATAGAGCCCTAAAATAGTTAGAGCCTAAACCATAACATATCATTTCTGTAAGCTCAACCATAGCTATAGTTAAAACAGATTTGGATTGCTGTTTTGCTTGATCTTAGTTAAGTTATTATTAACTACTAACTAATATTGGAGAGAGAGTAAGTTGCTAAAGTTTACTTCTTCATCCCTTCAGCTGGCTTCCTTTCCCCCTCCCTGTTTTGAGTCGGGATGGAACTGTTCTTCTCTTTCCATCCGTAAGGTAACTTGATTTTTATCTATCCTATGATTCTATCCCTCATGTCTGAATCCATCAAGTTACTAAGTAACTACCCGTTGAACCTGGAGGGCAAAGCAGAGTCAAATGCAACGTCATCACATCACCCTACTCTACTCAAAAGCTTCAAGTAGAAAACACAAAGTACAACCCTCTCTCAACATGCTAGATTTCACGCACCACTGCAGATTCCCCTGGCGATAAACCATGTCTGCCACTCTATCTATTATTCATTCCAGGCCTGACAAAAGAACTCTTCCTTCTGCCAAGCCCGGTTCCCCTACCCTACCTATACCTTAATCTACCTACTGTTTCCTGGAGGATGGATGGGGAGGTGAACAGCGGGGGGTGGAGCTCAGCTTCCCGCGTCTAGCTTGGTCAATCGACGAGATGGACGCCAACTGCGAGTCTGCGAGGGGCCAGGAGAAACTTGCTTGCAACTTACAACTTGCCCCTGTAGGCTGTAGGCTGGACGGAGCGAGCGATACATCACCCCCACCCGAACAATGCCCGTGATATCCCCGATTCTTTTCGTCCGAGTCGGGGCCGAGCTCGGGATTTATTATTATTATTACATATCTTCTGAGGTTCGTTCGGATACATGTGGAGCGTTGACTGCTTACGCTGCGTACTCTGTTCTGCTCTTCTCTCTTCTGCTTTCTTTGCTATCGCCTTTTGCCGTTGGGAAACTGTATTATTCAATCTATTCCCCTCGGGAAAGTCCTTTACGGCAAAACAGTGGATTGTTACCAAGGGGAATTTCCGTCTCTTCTCGCGTTTACGTTTACGCTTTGGATTTCCATTCCTCGGGCAACTCGCAAGATCCCCTTGCCAGCTCAGCTGCCAATTGGCAATTGGTTGTGTTCGAGAGCTTGGAGTGTCTTCAAACTGAAGGTTCAAAATTTCCAGGCTCTTTTATTTTTATTTTTTTTATTTAATTGTTTACTTTTTTATTTCTCTTTTCTCCCTTTCTTTGTCTTTATTTATATGAATAAGAAACATACTCATATGCTGGCATCTCCTGCTGATGCATTGAAATTTACTCTGTAATGAGATTTACTTATTTAAATCCAATAGATCCATGTGAAATCCTGCTCTCATACGCTGTGCTGTGAAAAAACAAACTAAGTTTTTGTTTTTTTATATATAGCACACAATATTCCCCTTTCCCTCTCCCAGCCGCATCTCCTTCGATCTCAGGCAATCGTCCCCCATTCCGTCCTACCCCGTCCCCTTCATCTCATCTTATCTCACTCACACCAGACACAATGGACACGTTCCCCTTCAGATCCTTTGATCAGCCCCTGAGACCGACCAATATTTGCCGCGCACAATTCCTCTGAAATTTTCAAAGGACCTAGTCCGGCAAACCATGAGTATTAACATGGCTTCATACAGTGTTATCGACGCCCGCACCACCACCATCCCACCATCCCATCATCATCATCAAAAAAAAAAAAAAAAAAGTTCATTGTTGGCCATCTGGCGTCGAGAATGGTGCGGTGGTGCAAAGATTTGAAACCCCCCCGAGCACACCGTCCTCTACGGCACCGCCGACAGCTCTGTCTTTTTGTTTTTTTCCCCGCCAGATCCAGCATTGATGCGTTGAGAGAGGGATGTGCGGGCTCTCTTAAGACTTTCCCTCGTTAGAAATGTCTTGTTAGACACAGAATTCGGAATTAGGTGTTATGTTTCTTCCGTCCTGCCCTATCCGTACGATGGTGAGTCGTGGCGTATGTTTGGTGGTGTGTGTGCGCGGGTGTGCGTGCGTGCGTGCGAGAGAGGTAGAGAGAGATCGAAACCCCGTACCCATTTCATCAGAAGGCCTTTGTTGTTCTTTGAAGCGCGTAGTGCCTCCCTCTATTTTTCCTTTTCTTCTTTCCTAGGTGCACCTCGAAATAGACTGGGAGAAAGCAGAGGACGGAACGGAAAAAAAAGAAAAAAAGAAAAAGAGAAAAAATAAAGGAACAAGGGAACACTCCTGGCACGGGGTTACTATACTTGTAATGCAGGGCTCCTAAACTTGATGCAGTAATCGAGGCGCTGTAAATGGGCCCGTGGAGCAATTATTTGTCAGACATACGTTGTTGTTTTATTCGCAGGGTATCCTCTATCCTCCCCTTTCTAGTAGTTACAGAGAAGAAGGATGGATCTTTTCTTTTTCTTTTTCTTTCTGTTTCTTTTTTATCCCCAGATTTGTGAACTTACACCTGGCAGACAGCACAACAGCTCCTCAATCGTTGGAAGACATAATCCGCCCCCGGGATCCCGGCCTATTCGATGTATAGAGTTAGAGAGAGGGAAAAGGCATTGTCAATGTCACACAAATCTGGTTGGCTTTCTTTTCCTTCTTCATCGGGATTACTCACACATATAGGCCCAAACGACATTCTTGGGATACATCTGGGGAAAGGAGTTTCGGCAGCAGAGGGGTTCGTAGTAATGGGGGCATTGGGGTTTCGGTGGCTGCGGTGTTTGGTGCAGTAGCAGCGTGGCGGTTGACAAGTGAGCAAGGAGGAGGAGGAGGAGGAGGAGGAGGAGGGGAGTAGTGCGAGCAGATAGAGACAGCATTGATGGGACTCTTTGGATTGACGATAGTTAGGATGGGATTGGTTGAAGCAAAAGATCTGATCTCAACATTTGGCCTTTTCCGATGGTGTTTATGTATCCGTCTATGTTTGTTGTTTATTGTTGTGTTATGTAGCCTATGTTTTTGCTGATCATGTCCAACCTGCATGAAGCCAGTTCAAGAAATTGATTGAGCAAATGTAAATAAGCTACAACAACAACAACCAAACAAAGAACAGCTTCCTGTCCGCACAATCAAGAGATCGGAATGGTAGTTGAGAAAAGTCCAGAGTGTAAATCAGGATCCCGCGGAGGCGTAACTACGGACTATAAGAGACCATTTCAACACGAGCACAGCCAGGGATCAGCTACCACCAGCAGCACCAGAGATCTTTTCCTGTTTGTTGATGTCCTTTTCTCCTTTTCGCCCCCTGAGTTTGGAGCTGTGCAGCAGGGTCTCAGGCCTTGTTTCAACTGCCGGCTTTTGCTTTTGTTTCTCTCTCTCTCTCTCTTTTTTTTTTCTTTTTTTCTTTTTTCCTTTTTTTGGTACTGGAACTAGTTATAACTACTGAGTTTCGCGGAGTTAACTCATGTTTTGGGGGCGATCGGACAATCATTTAAGGTTTATTTGAGTTTTAGATCCATGTATGCAGGCAGCTCAGTTTGAGATAACTAAAAACCTCAACATCCGCTTACTCTTCCACCTCCATCTAATCTAGCTTTCTCTTCTTATTCTTTTTTCCTTTCAGTTCCCTCTCCCTGTCGTACCTCGTTTCCGCGGTCGGTCAGATTAAGGTATCTCGGCCAGCCACTAGTTGGCGTTGGTGCTGGTGCTGGTGCGGGGAAGACTCCAGTCCAGGCAGCTCTTTGGGCTTGCTGTATTTCCAGAGTCGGACGGTTTGATGACTTCTACATACAACTCACAGCTCTGAAGCTCTGTTCGCAAATGCTTTAGAGATATGGACACGATATGGCGAATACCCCAATGGACTGACTCGCTTTATTCCAAAGTCTTGTAGTTTATGTACCACAAATTTGAAGGAAGAGCAAAAGGGAATGAAAGAGGGGGGGCATTTAAAAAAAAAAAAAAAAAAAAAAAAAAAAAAAAAAACCCTTTGCATGGAGCCCACAACTACCGAATAGCCATCACTGACACCTAACCTGTCTTTGACCATGTTCGGGCTTGGTTCGTCTGAGGTTGAGACACGCAATCCCCGACTATGATCCTTCCCCCGCCCACCCGCGGTCAGGCGGAAAGCTTGTACTGTACAGTCCTGTACATACACCCCCCTCCCTTAGTCCCTCAGAGGCGGTTGTGTCTGCAACGCACACAAGCTCTCAGCCAACATTGCTGACACTGCAGAATGAAGTTGGGCAACTGGAACATGCATTCCTCGCACCGATGGCGTCCCGGTATGCGTACCCAGCGGCCGAGGTGGACGCAGTCATGACGTTCCCGAATCATCGCGACTGCCCGATTCACGTCCGCAGGTCTTGCTGGCCCATCTCCAGGCCTCTGTTCGCGGAGAACAATCTGCTGACCGCGTTCTATGAGCCGGTCATCATCCCATTGCTCGC
The DNA here is from genome assembly GCA_018296065.1 of Blastomyces percursus. NCBI lineage: Eukaryota > Fungi > Ascomycota > Eurotiomycetes > Onygenales > Ajellomycetaceae > Blastomyces > Blastomyces percursus. The sequence goes on along the minus strand of JAFEJD010003023.1, from coordinate 8,309 downwards.
ACTCGCAGTTCTTCCACTCTGTCCCGCAAAGGTAGCAGAACTGCGCGCGGCATCGGCAGCTGGATGGATCATGTATGTTATGTTAGTGGGCTGCTGCGAGGCTCTATGGAGGCTAGGTTAACACTAGACTGGGGGTAGAAAACATACGTGATATGATAGCAACCACTTCTGAGTTCAACTACACTGCGGCATTTGAAGCACTGTTGCCATTTCTCCGTCTGGATTAAATCCAGAAGAGCGTCCTCGGCTTTTTCATCGACACACGGCCCAGAATGCGCGGTCTTTTTGCAAAGCACGCAGGTGGTATGCTGGCAGGACGCACAGGTCACAGCGTTGAGTTCAAAAGTTTTCGCAGGCAGGTATATCGAGCAAACGGGATTAGAGCAATACATGCGGTTGGCATCGTTGAATTCGACCAGTTTCTCCTGAAAGCGCTCTGCTAGTTGCCTCCCCAGGAATCCCCCGACTTGTGACAGAGAGATGGGTTCACGACAGCAACGGGGCGGGAACAGTGATTCGTCGGTAAAGGATTGCTCGAATAAGGTTCTGATGCATTCCCGACAATAGTAGTGAGAGCAGGAGGTTTCGATGATGTCGAAGAAGACCTTGGACTCCATACACGACGTGCAGTCGAATCGAGCTATTTCAGATTGAGCTCCGTCGGCCGCCCGCTTCGAATTATCAGCCTGCGACGTAGGATTGACCTTGAAAGATTCGCTTTTGGATTCTTCTGGAAAGTGCCCCTTATCATCATCGCCATGGTCACGAACCCCATCGATATTCAATTTAGAAAGTCTTTGGAGCTTTTTCTCGTCCAACTCCCGCCTGTGTCGCCTGTGTAGCCTGGGTACGTGCTGTCCATCGACTCCTTCCCCCAGGTTGAGCGCCATTCGCCTATCATTTATAGCCGTGTCCTCTTCCTGCACAATGGCAGCGATCGCACACTCATCCCGCTCCACAGCCCTACCCATGCTTTTTGCCATTTGGCGATCGCTCAGGAACACTAGGCATTCTGTAAGCTCCCCTTGCCATAGCTGAAGCGCTAGCTCTGCGTCGTGTATCTCTCCTTCAGCTTGCTTTCCCTTGCGGCTTTCAAAGACATCTGCAACGTCTTGTCGAAGTAATTCCACTGTAAGAGCAAGGGATTGATCGTCCATCTTGGGGGCGGGAACGCATAGAAGGTGGTTAGATGGACAGTTGAATGATTTGGGAAGAGACGTGTTCCTGTTGGTATATTAAAAAAAGAGAGAGTTCAGAACGTGGATATCGCCAGAAAAAACCTGCTACCTAGCGACTAGCGAGGATTAGTTATCTTTTTTTCTCCCCTTCATGTCCTAGCGGATCTGTTTGTTGTGCTATTCCGTTTCCCCGATGCAAATTGAGGCCTCCAAGTATACTTTCAGCCACCCGCACAAACGCCAACGAGCGCTTCCCATTGCGTGCATAAATCCAACCTGCATGCAGCTCCTGATGTTTACCTGTCCTGGGACGAGAGACATCAGCCAGTTGTACATACATACATATTCAATACATCTGCATAGTCCCTGTTCGAAACGATCCAATCCTTAGAGAAACCGCGGGTTCATTTTTGGGGGTGAGATTCTAGTTACCTGAGAAAGGGGGAAGGGAAAAGGAGCTGAATTTATATATAGGACGGAGTTCAGTTAGTTTATGTGGGGGGAACGGTCATAAATCCGCCAAGCAAGCCCGGTGCTTTTTCAACGTCGCGGCACAGCATCAGCATCGCATTTGATGGAGCTTGAACCACACTGGCAGCAGCTGCGCTTAATTGACTAGATAAAAGATAAACCAATCCTATAAACTACTCGCTAAATGGGATAAAATCGCAAGGAATATGCTATGAGAGAATTCTTAGAGATGTGGTGATGTTGATTATATCTAGAACTAATCCTCTCAAGCAGATCTTGTTCACGAATATCTCAGATGATAATAACTGTCAGCTACTGGGGCAAAAGAGCTCAATTACCACCATTTAACACTGGAGGAAGAGGGGCTGAATCACAGGGAGAGCAACTCATGGCTGACAAAAACTTTGACTTCTTATATAACTATATTACCAGTTTGCAAAGGATGAAAATCTCAAAATCCAAACTCAATCGGTTGAATGATTTGTTCATTTATTTTTGAACAAACATGCATGGGTGTAACATTTACGTATATATATATATATATATATATAATATATAGAGATAAAATGGAAAAGGAAAAGGAAAAAGAACTGATGCAACCAAAATCAAATCGAGAGAGGAAAAAGAAAATTATGTAGTTTTTAATGAGAAATTAACAGGGTTTAAAGGTGGGTGGAAAAAGTGGAATAACATAGGAAACCGTTTGGAACCAGGAAAATGAAATAACCAAAAAAAAAACCAATCCAGAAAAGATATTGAAACTTCGGAATCATTAACATGCGCACAAGGGATAAAAACGGGGAAAAAAGACAATAAGAAAAAGCGGGGGTAGGATTTGAAATACAGGGTGTGTTGGCCCCAGCATCATTATAGGGCTTGGGGGAGAAAAGGATTGCTTTTTGCAGTTACCTCCGCCTCATCTTCATTCTTCATACTTCATTCTTCATTCGTTTGTTTCTGCTTCTTCCTCGGCTCTCTTTTATCCTATTCTTTTTTCCGTCATACACGGAACACGAGGCGTTGGCTTGTATTTATTTCCCCTTTTCTTAACAAGGAAACGATGCTTAAACTAGGAAGTGCAACTCTTTTCATGGCAACAACAAACAAAAAAGAAAATCGGCCTTGGGCAAAGTGTACTTTTCTTTTCTGATTTTTTTTTTAGGATTTTTGTTTTTTAGTCCTGGATCGTGCTCCTACTGGAACACTTTCCGCAACTTCTGCTTAAGCAACGCTCTCCTTGAGTGTTTCTGCTCTAGTCAAGCCGTATTCTCTTTCGTAGTCGTCGGCTCGGTGCCATTTACATCAGCGGCAGGCTTGGCAGTCTCCGATGGTACAACAGGCGCAGCGGCGATAACCTCCTTGGTAGCCTCATCCGAGTACTTCTTGAAGTTCTCATTGAACAGCACGGCGAGCTTGGTCACCTCACTCTCGAAGGAGGTCGAGGCGGTCCAGCTCTTCTTGGGGTTGAGGAGCTCGCTGGGCACGCCGGGGCAGGACTTGGGCACGTAGAGGTTGAAGACGTCGTAGACTTCGTATTCTGCCTTGGCGAGCTCGCCGCTGTGGATGGCGTCGAGGATGGCGCGGGTGTATTTTAGCGGGCAACGCTTACCGCCGGTGGTGGCACCGGCACCGACCCAGCCGGTGTTCAGGAGCCAGGCATTGGCCTTGTGTTGGGAGATCTTATCGGCGAGCATGCGGGCGTAGCGCATGGGGTGGAGGGCAAGGAAGGGCTGGGCGAAGCAGGAGGAGAAGGTGGCTTGAGGCTCGGTTACACCGTCTTCAGTGCCGGCCATTTTAGAGGTGTAGCCGGAGATGAAGTGGAACATGGTTTGCTCGGTGTTCAGTTTGGAGATCGGTGGGAGCACACCGCGGGCGTCGCAAGTAAGGAGGATAATGTTCTTGGGATGTTCTTCGGCGATACAGGGGATTTTGGCGTTTTCAATGTATTCGATTGGGTAGGCACTGCGAATTCTTTATTAGCAACTGGAAGGAGCAAAAGGTAAGCTCTTTTATATGTTAAAGTCCAAACATACCATCTGGTGTTCTCAGTGAGGGTGGAATCATCGTAGTCAACGACCCGGGTTACGGGATCGAAGACGACGTTCTCTAGCACAGATCCGAAGCGAATTGCATTGAAAATATCTGGCTCCTTCTCTGCGGACAAGCCAATGCACTTGGCGTAGCACTGTAACGAAAGCAGACACAAAAATAAATTAGATAAAGATAATCATCATATAACAGGTGTAAGAGGGTAACGTACTCCTCCTTCAATGTTGAAGACACCACGGTCACTCCAGCAGTGCTCATCATCACCAATCAGAGCGCGCTTAGGATCGGCAGATAGGGTAGTCTTGCCAGTTCCAGACAAGCCGAAGAAGACAGTGACATCACCATCCTGGCCCTGATTCGCGGACGAGTGCAGGGTGAGCACGTTGTGTTTGACGGGCATCTCGTAGAAGAGAACGGTAAACACACCCTTTTTCATCTCGCCGGCATACTCGGTACCAAGGATGACCATCTCCTTTTCGGCAAAGTTAATGGCGACGGAGGTGGCGGAGGTCATACCCTCAGTCCATCTGTTTGCGGGGAAAGAGCCGGCATTGTAGATAACGTAGTCTGGGTGGAAGGACTTGAGCTCCTCGCGCGAGGGCCGGATAAGCATGTTGCGCATGAACAGGGCATGGTAGGCACGGGCGCAGACGACTCTGACGCTGATTCTGTAGCGCTCGTCCCAGCCAGCATAGCCATCGATAACGTAAATGCGGTTTCTGGTGTTGAGATAGTCGACAGCACGTTCTCTGTTAATTCTCCAGACCTGGATGTTTTTTATTACTGTCAGTTAAGATATTCATGTGGTTAATCGCATTCAATTGCAATTTTATCCAGCGACGCTCTCAATTGGCCAATCGGAAAAGGAAAATTAACAGCGAGAATATTGACGTCATAGATGCACGTGACCCGGCCCGCCCCAGATCGACAAGGGCAAAAAGTTAACGGCGAACGCCCAAGTGCGGGGAAACAGGGCGAGCCAAGAGAGCAGCGGCTGAAGAAGGGAATTACATAACGGCAGCGTAGAGTGGGGTGGACGCCGTGGTTGTGCAAGGGTATCATGCAGGACCGAGGGATTGGTTTTCTAGGGCAAAAACGAAACACCCGAACATGAAAAAAAAAAAAGAAAGAAAAAAACAATTAAAACAATTAAAAAAAAGAGGAATGCCTACCTCTGGCGACATAGGCTTGTTGACAGGACCCCACCAGATGTCCTGCTCAGACGAGGGTTCTTTTACAATTCTCTTGTCGAGGGGTGATCTTCCAGTCTTTGCGCCGGAGTAGGCAGTCAAGGCACCGCTGGAGGTGATGGCAGTGCCGGTTTCGTAGACCAGAGCATCTTCGTAGAGAGAGGCGACGGCAGGGTTGGCAATCTATTGTTACCAGTTAGCATAGAAAGAAGCAAGTGATATATAAGTGACAGGGTGATAGAAGATAGCAGGGTTCTCCTACAATCGAGACGCGCTCATAGTCGATGTGGGCAGTTTCATGGAGTTCCTCCTCTAGTTCCGTGTGTCCTACACCAGGCCTTGGAGACATAATAGACCGGTTAGTGTCTTGCACAAATCTCTTTAATCTTTTATACAGCTTAATTCAACAGACAAAAGAATCAACATACTGAACGCCACTGGGATGCAGCGAAGTGCGGTTTACCGAAGCGGCAACCATGTTTTTGAGAGAGGTGGACAGGGAGGTGGAGTGATAATTGGAATGCTGTTGCTTCGCCTGCAGCTGCCTGGCAAAGTCGGAGAAGTCGGAGAAGGGAGCGAGAGTGGGAGGGACGGAGGTGGTGATAGCAGCAGCAGCAGCAGTAGCAGTAGTAGTGGCAGTAGGAGGAGACGAAGAAAAGGGATGGGTAAGGGGACGAGGAGCTGAAGTTGAAGGTGAAGTTGGAGAAGTTGAAGATGACAGAGTTGGAGCAGAGGATTGGGGGGCATCCGGGGGTATATGAATGGCAGCACGAGTAGCCGTGGACAGAGCGGAACCGGAAGCCATGCGGACGGCGAAGAACGGGAAAGCAGACGCAAATCGGCGAAAACACGCAGCGGTAATATTAATGCGGCGAGGGTTATTCGACGGGGCCCGTGGGTCCGGGGTGGGCGAGAGGGTAGCCGGGTAGCAGGAGGAATTATAGCGACGACTACGAGCAGCGGGACTGTTCAGGGCCAGCCGCTGGCGATTGGCAGACGACAGCGGAACTGGGCAGCGAAGGCCGCCAGAAGACGACGAGGAGACACAGCAGCAGAGGACTCTGAGGCGGGGTCTGGGTGGGCGCATCGAGCTGGCTCAGACGGCGCAAATCCAATCATCATAATAATCATAATAAATACTACTAGGAGAAGTCTGTCCTCGATGGCAAATTGTTTGAGTCGTTGCGCCCTGGCCCTGTTTGGGCTCCACCACGCGCGGGAAATACCGGGTGAGCCGCTCCGTGGGAGGTTGCAGCAGAATAATAAAAGTTAGGCAGTTAGTTAGCCTAGTAACTAGTTATTCGTTAACTAAGTTATTATTAAAGCCAGAAAGCCAAAAGAAAGAAGCCAGCACCCGGAACCTGGGCCCAAATGAAATCCCCGTGCACGGCGGCCGAATGGTCCCGAGTTCTCCCGATGCCTTGGAATTGGAACTGCGCGTTATAAATAATAATAATATTATTATTATTGATATGACGACATCAGGACAGACTTGCCAGAGAAGAAGGCTGTCAACGCTTCTGGTAAGAGGGGAGGCTGCTGTTGATACTGCCATAATAACAATACATAGATATAAAATGTACCTGTAGCAGAACATGACCCTTCATCAGTCCAGATAGATGTATGTCGATGCAATCCTTCCTTTCCTTGTCCCCGGAGAGGAGAGTGGCTGTGTTCACTAATATTCATTCCCCTTCCCTGCACCGCTTGCTGGTGTATAATACTAATCTATTTATCCCTCTATTTCTATCGTGATTCCCTGTTCGTTATTCCTCATTGTAGTTTTAAGCCGCTTCTAAGCATCCGGATCGTCTATGTTTGTTACTCCACCAACCAGCGATATCCGAATATCAGACTGCCTATTAAATGCCGCATTTATTTGTCATTTCGATGGTAGACTGCTCCCATCTACATAGCAGTGGTAGTGGTAGTACATAAGTCTCACTCTACGTTTTCGGTTTCTTTTTTCTTTTTTCTTTTTTCTGCTTTTTCTGCTCTATCACATGGGCATGATTGTTCGTTCGTTCGTTTCCATTCCATTCTGCGCGCGGCAATCCGCGGCCCACTGCTGCTACATAATTCGTGCCCTTGTGGACGGTAACCCCTAGCCTGCAACTTGCAAGGTTTGCGCCACAGCCTTGTTTGGCCCTCGGGAGACTGACTACTGTGGACTAACTGAACTGTGCTTATTAGGTACTTTCGAAGAGGGAGGAGGAGACTAGGGAGATGGGGTGGGGCCGTGGGAGAGGACCGGCAACAAACAACCCAACCCTGCGATATTCGCCACGCAGGAACAATTTCGTTGCTTTTGTGTGTTTCAAACTTGCCCGATTATCCCTGTAATTCAGGCAGAGGAATGATGAAAGAGAAAAGTAGATTGACTATTACTGGGTCAATTAAGTATTCGACAGCAAGTCAAGAAAATTTGGATGTGTCTTTGCGAGGTTTTCTTCGGGGCATCAGAGCAATTGCTGCCCAACAGTCAGACATGTCATTGTTTGGCAAGAATCTTCGGAAGAGCTTCTAGCGTCCGTGAAGAGCCATCATCATCGTCATCTTCATCTTCTTCTTCTTCTTCTTCTTCTTCTCCTGACTTGACCGCCTAGAGCCCACCCCACTCTTGCATCCTCTTGTCGGTTACAACTAACGAAACAAAACCTGCAGCCACGAATATGGCTTTTCATCATGTCACGTTTACCCGCCGAGTTTTATCTTCTCCTCCCAATAATAATAACAACAACAACGTAATCATGTTTTCTTTTTCGTTCTCCCGGCTTTCTTTATTTTCCCCGGGTTTTCCACCGTCTGGACTACCACGCCTAGGCTCTAGCTGCTTCCAACATGTTCAACGAGCTGGCTTAGCCCAGTTCAAGATCGGACATCCAGAGGCCCAGAGGATGCCAAACCCAGCCCAGGCCAGTCCAGCCCCAGTGAGCACTGCCGCCAGTCAGTCACCTGCGCATCCCTGGGGCCAGTCATCAATCTTCAAAATTCTTTCTCAGCCAAGGATACGCATTCTGTCCCGGGTTTGGGGGTGAGTGGCGGGCCTTTTTTCTTTTTTCTTTTTCTTTCTTTATTTTATTTTATTT
>JAFEJD010003021.1:1938-14716 GCA_018296065.1 Blastomyces percursus | reverse complement strand
CGGCGGCACAGCAATATGGCGGTTTTTTAATGATTTGAATGCTGGGTTCTTCATAATTTCTTATTATACAGTTGAACGCTAGTTATTTTGTATGTATGTCTGTGTATACGCTAAACCTTTAAAAAAGTAGTGGATTTTTTCCGGGTCTAAATAGCCTGGCTCCGGGTGGGGTGTAAATATCAATCCTTAAGAAATACTAAGAGTAAAATAAGATCAAATAAGACCACTTTCTCAATTTATCTTAGTCATCATCTTATTCTTGATCTTTGAACAGCGGACAATTTTCATGTTTTATAACTGTTCAGTCCCAAGCAGAATTCTCACTACGAAAGATATGAGATCAGATCAAATGAGATCAAACATGAAAAGTATAGTCCCAGCGGCCAGTCTACACTAAGTTGAAATATTATATTGATGATAAAAATAAGAAAGACTCGTACTTAAATGATATATCAATGTGTATTCGAATGATATTAATGGTTCTAGATGAAATGTGAATATTTTGCTTATTTTGCAGTTCTTAATACTAATATTCTAGGGGTGGCTAAGGAAGAACCAGTTTCGCAAGCAATTCATCCGCCACAATACTCTTTTGCACAAAGGAATGGGAAATGAAACATGCCTCAACGGGCCATCATGTCGAAGTATGCCTCTTTCTGGGATGTATCGATCCATCAAAAAGAGGTAGGCATTATATAATATCTCCAAACTCGAAGGGACATTTTCTTAAGCATGAATGGCAGGCGGGTATCAGAGCCGAACACTCTAAACTAACTGCTCTTCCTCAATATAGTGCTTTGCCCAACATAATGCCCTTTGCATTGCTTGCAATGTAGAGCCTAAGATTTTAATCAGTGTCTGTTGACACCCTAGGGAAGGGCGTGACAGCCACCTAGCAATGGCTGCACAGGTATGATCAACGAACCGGGCGCTTGGCTCGGTAAAACATGGACATTTGATTTAGTAAGCTTCGACTGTTGCCATAGTTATAGGGGAGGGGATAGTGGTATTTAGTGTCATTTGAGACTTGAGACCAACGTGATATTTCAATGCCTAATGATTTGCAAAAGACGCAGGCAGATGAGAGAGAGGTCACCAGTTAAACCAAAACATTGTAGTATAGAAAAAGAGAAACTACTATGTAACTAAGACATATATAGATGCTGGGGCGAGAGCTAAGCAACCAAACCACACCGCCCGTCGACAGAGAGTGGAGTTTCTTTCGCGCGCTTTATCACCACTTACATTCCCAAGTTCTGTTGCTAGCAGATATCCCGTTTCCGAAACTGTCCCCTGCTTCTTGACTTTGGTTCGCAAGACGCTAGACCTCGTCGTCGGGGACCAGGGTTTCGATGTGCTTTGCGTATTCGCTCGTTGATACGAAAGTCACTCCAATCAATGCCTTTTTACGTGGAGCAAGGAAGATGAGCATCGACAAGACAGCATCAGTCAATCTGCCCAGACTTTACAGTTAGTATAGAGATACTCGAGGTTATCGGTTCTAATGCCGTTCGATATACATTTGTATTCTCTGGAGGTCCAATTCTGGGCTAACTACGGGGAACATTGAGGCCCTAATAGGCACGCTTGCCCAATTTTGGGGTGTTTCCCCTCCACACTACAGATTACTCTTTCTAAGGCTATTAGTTCATTATTATTACGACCCTGTCGCTATCGGTGTACCCCGTACCTGGGCAGATTGGCAGTACATGTACATGTACATCCTGAACGACCGCCAAACAGCCGCCGAGGAGCACATATTCCTCTGGTTTCTTTGTGCCCAATAATGCCTGCTCTGCTAGTGCCTGTGGAGTTACATGGATGAATCTGCTGACATGGGCGAGAAAGCTTGGCCCTTTTCTCCTTCGTCACAACAATACGATGCCCTAGTAGCGTCTTATTAAGTATAGCCGCTAAGGGGAAGGGGACCACCAGGAAGCCCGTGCATAATGCAGAAAACCTACTATACTTAAGCAAGGAATATGATGCTCTGTATTCATTTATTTCTGTGGAGGTAGTTAATTTACGATTTCTCCGTAATTTTGAGTTTCTGCCCCAGCGGCTCCCGGCATCCAGAGAGCTAGGAATGCCATTCATAGCCTTCAATTAACCTACGTTGCCCAACATTATTCCATGCTGTACGGAGTACTCTGTAGTAAACAGAAATGAATGTCAAGAAACTATACCAGAATTGTACAAGGCGACAATACTCTGTATACTAGTAATTAAATCGTCTAGGAAGATATCATGTCGTCACGACGCCCAAAAAAAAAATCGATTGAAGGTATGGAAGTACATATACAGTTTATATACTATAGAGTCCTCGCCGTTTAAGTTCTCCACAGCAGCAGGAAGCTCTTTCTTTATTCTTTGCTGCTATTTGTTGCCGTTGGAGGCAACCTTTCCTCGGCCCAGCCATTGCGCCAAACTCTAATATAAATATTTTTGTCCAAACATTTTTTATTTTTTTTGTTGACATCATTTGCGCTTGCTTCAAATCCATCCTTCGTTTTCATTCTCCTCTTCCTCTTCACTATCATCAAACTACATAAATATCTCCTTTAGAGCCCTTAACTTACACTAATCTTAATATCTACGCATCTCCTGTCCTGCCTCCCTTTGCTCTCGCTCCGAACCTATTCTTACGTACGTACATACCAGCTGCGGATATCCAATTCTTACTTGTCTCATAGTACTCTCTCTCTCTATATTCCTCCTACGCGCCCATCGTACGCCAGCATCGCATCTGCTGGGTAGCCATTTTCCCCATCCCCCTCTCCCCCGCCTTCGCGCAAGCCAAAACGGACAGGGGACAATAATACCACTGCTGAGGATATTCCGGTCGGCCCGGTTCCTCCTGAAGGGCAATCTGTGACTAACAGCAACGCCTGCGACTGTCGTAGCAGCAAAATAAATTACGCCCACAGAAATCCCTGCTGTGTCCCGTGACCCCGCTCCCCAAATTTCCCATACCGTAATATCGTCCCGTTACGGTACGTGCTGTATTATTCGTCGAGTGCGTGCGGAGGCAAAAACGCCCGTGCCCGCTGCGGCCAATAGGATACCGATACTGGTATGTATGGTGGTATTGTTGGTAATTTCCACCCCCAAACCTTGGCCTTAGTTCCGCAACTCTCTTGTGTCCTCGCCGTTGTTATTGCCATCACCTAACCTCATCTCCTCAATTCTCCCTCTCTTTCTCCCCCTCTCCTCCAGACACTTCTCGGCTAATATCCCAATTCGTAAGGCCCATACACATCTATCTGTCTTGATGTAATCACGGACGTCCTTCGCCACTGCATCCACCTATCCGCTACAACTTCTCTCAACTACGTACGACCCCCGTTAGAGAAATGAGCTCCCGGGCTCTCCCCACCGCCAATTGCCAGCACCAGCACCAGCACCAGCCGGATTACTTTCAAAAACCTGTCAGCTATACTAGAGATATCTCTCCCTCATCTGGCTCCGAGAGTTCTCGCCGCCCTTCTTTTGGCTCTATCAAAGAGGACTCCACAGGTAATATACCCGCAGCTTTTGCCACACCAACTACGATTCTCCCAGGTAATTTACTAAACCAATTTTTCTGGCTGTAGAGATTGCCCAGTCATTCGTTGATACAGAGGACAGCTCCTCCAACAAACAGACCGCCAAAGTTGGGGGTAATGCGACTGCCCATGCTGTAGTGCAGTCCCCCGATTCCCCTGAATTCTGCTGTCCCTGCGGTGCTTTTCTAGGATGGAAGCAGATCCGCTTAGGTGGACGGCGACTGAGCAGGAGCTACAGTGACCTCCGCTTGTTAGGCAATGCCCAATCGAGAGGCTTTGCTTGGGAGGTTAATGATTCGGGCCCCATCACCCCCGTTCAAGAGGAACCTAAGAAGTCCGTCAGAAAGGGGCATGCGCCAATTGAATTACTTCCCGCTGAGATCCTAGGTACAGTCCCTCCGTTGTCTCATATTTAAATCCTGTAGAACAGGTACACGTTATTAACAAATTATAATAGATCAAATCATTTCCCATCTGGCTATCGATATCCCCCCTAATGGCTATACTCCACGGAATATTGACCTTGTTTCGTGCCTCTTGACCTCGCGGACACTCCACTCCGCGACGCTTAGTGTCCTTTATCGACACATCACCATCCCCCACTCGATCATCTTCTCGAAGGCTCTGAATCACATCAAGCAGTATCCCGCTTTGGGCACCATTGTCCGGCGCTTGGACTTTTCCCATTTCACCTCTGTTGGGCTGGGTCGCACGCAGCAAATGAACGTCGAGATTCAGAACCTTACGTCCAAGACCCTGTTGGAATGCTTAGAGTTGCTGACAAACCTAAAGGAGTGTCTGCTTCAAGAACATCTCGAGGACGATGTGAATGTCGACGTACTCCGAAAATTGTTCTCACGAACCCCCTCTCTGCGCGCTGTTGATTTCTGCGGGTGCTCATCTTCAACTTTCTCCAATGGCTTCCTCAGTGCCGTTACTGAGGATCCTGACTTCCCTACAACTCTCCCGGCGCTCCGCCGGGTGTCTCTCCACGAGTGTAGCGCTCTTATTCCCCGCGTGTTCGACATTTTCCTGCCGCGCCTAGTCAACGTGACCCATCTCGATGTGTGCCACACCCAGATTACAAATTCTGCATTGATGTCCATTCCACACAGTGCCCGCATCACACACCTGAATATTTCGCGATGCACGAAGCTCACAGGACCGGAGGTGGTGAAATTTTTAACCACCCACCCAGCTGTGAGAGACTCGCTCGTCTACTTGAATGTCATGACTGATAGCTCTAGACACCAACTCCTGGACGAGACGGACGTCGACACCCTCTTGCCCTGCCTAACCTCGACCCTCCGCTCGGTGAACTTGGGCGGGGCAAAAATCCGCTCATCGAACATGTCTTGTCTTCTCCGCCTCTCCAAGCACGTCGAAGAACTCGGTCTCGATTCCGCCAACCTTACCATCAGCGACATCAACCTGTTCTTCGCACTACCGCCGTCCGATAACGTTTCTGACAATGATACCAACACCAACGGCGTCAACCCAGAAGCACGCCGGGTCTGGATGCCCTCCCAGCTCCGCTACATCGACCTCACCAGGAACCCCCACGTTACCCAAGCTGCGCTCCTCAACCCCAAGGCCTGCCTCCTCGTCACCCCACACAGCGCGCCGCTTGACGTGATCGAACTCAGCGAGAAAATCATCAGCCCGCTCCGCCAGCGCAGCCGGGCGAATAAGTATGGGAATGGATGGCTAGTCCGGGATCTGGGGCGGCGGGGATGGTATGTGCGTGAGCCGGCGTTGGGAACGCGGCAGGGTAAGCCGACCGTGAAGCCGGATGATGGACGTCGGTCGTGGAAGATGGGGGCACGCTGGTGGGGAATGAGGAAGATTCCGGTTGCGGTGGGGGATGTTGGTGGGCTGTATGGGCATTATATGTTTAAGAAGTGAGCGGGGATTAAGTATTGAGTATCATTCCTCGTTTTTACCTGCTAACGATGGTAGTTTTTTGTACTGTTCTTGTGACTGTTTTATTATACTGATATATCCCCCTTTGTGATATTTTTTGATATTTAGGAGGGTTTCTGGAGTAATTTTTTTTTCTGATTTTCATTTTCCTTATCCAGGCTTTGGTGGTTGTTTTTCCTTAGTTAAACGTGCCAAATTTCCTCTCTGCCTTTGTTGTCTCTGTTGCTCTTCTTTTCTTCCTTTTCGACCATGATGTGTTCTTAGTAGTCTTAAGATATTTCACGTCGTGAGCGTTTTCGTCAACTTTTTTTTCGCAAGCGTGTTTAAAATTCAGCATATTCTCCTTAACTACGCCTCTTATGTCTTTAATGTTTTTTTGACCGCTAAATTCTTTCTTTCCGTCCCCCTAGCCCTCAGCCTCATTTATTCACAATCCATAAACTTCATCCTTCTCCGTTTCCCCCATCGTTTCTTCGAAAAATCACGATTTCTCCCTGAAAAGATAGTCCTCTTCCTGTTTCAGGTGTCTATCCATGGTACTTGCTGTTGTTGGCATCGGCATTTATTCAAAATATCCATCGTTCCGTATTCGCAAAGCAAGTAAGCTGATATCGCACCTTTCTTTGAAGGGCTCACACAGAGAAGGGGGAAAAGAGCAAAGTGATAAACAATAGAAATGAAAACGCATACAGGCATTGAATCAGAGGTGGAATTTTGTGTGTTTTGCTATTGATTCATTCCTTTGCTACTAGTTCTTGAATCTTTTATCTTTCTTTTCTGAAAATGATATCCTTATTTTTTGTATCATTTTTCATCTCACTTATTCTTCTTACTTTTCAATTTTCATTTATACAATATTGTTACATAGCTCTGCTCTTCATAAGTACCTTTCTCCTTTAACAATAATATATAATATTACTTTCCCCTTAAACAATTCTTTCCCCAAAGATCACATGACTACACGTATAAATCACGTGATGACGTATACCTCAGCCCAGGAGCAAGGCCAATTTTGAAGCCGCTACCCGCCTTTAGGGAATGGGACTGATATTAATTATATTTTGCCTGAGAATCTCTTTTATTTCCCACATTTACACAACTACATCTTCAGCTGTTTCCAAGCGGAGACGGATGGTTTTTACCTTTGCTCTTGAGACATTATCGCAATACACGGACGACGCGAGATATCACGATAGACGTTCATGACGGAAAGGTGAATAACGGAGGAGCATCTGGAGCTAGGCTGCGAGCCTGCTAGCGCGCGACGACGGGTAGTGAAGGAGGAAATCAAAAGCAACGGGCGAGGGCGGTGGGACGACCCTCTCTGGTCTATTTATCCCAGAGCGGGAGTCATCAATAGGTGGGAGGGTGTTGTGTTAATTTGCTGTATTGCAAACTTCAAACCCCGAATATCTTCGAGACCCTCCTAGCTTTCCGCGCTCTTCGCTCAAATCATTTTGCGTTTGAACGATGCGATAACGACTTCTGGTGTTTCATTTTTTTCTCTCTTTTATTTTCCCACTTTTGGTTCGATAGCGGACTGTGTCACGAGACGATTTATGGAGGGAAGGGGATTACGAGTGAATGAGTGAATGAGTCAATGAATGAATGAAGGTCCTTTGCAGAGGCTTCAACTGCGATTTGAGGGTTTCGTCACAGGTAGACACAAGGGAGACCTATTCAAATATATCAGCTGCTGGCTGGAGAACGTCTACTGCTGCTGCTATCCGGAATCTACGCTGGTTGGATCCAATATTGGAGTTAAAAGTGAAGTTGAACAGGGTTGTCGAACAACGCGATACCTTAACCCATCCTAGCTAAACTTACGTGCGTTCGCCATTTCCTGAATGCCTACGAAACGTGAAGACTAAATCTGGAAGTAGAGCGGAGGCAGGACCGAATCAATGGCGGCTCGTGTGGAAAGCCAGGCGGTGGCTTATAAGAAAAAAGATGGCTCCTTGACGATGGCATCGGATGGGAAATGGATTACATGGGCACCTAAGGGGAGCAGTTCCGGATTGTCGCCAGTGACGATTAAAGTTGCGGATATTACACGTATGTTATCTCGCCCCGATCATTCCTTTCCGCCAATTTGGATGTTCTCGATTGCTGACTTTTGAGCTCTTTCAACTCCAGACCTCCAACAAACCCCCGCAACAAGTCCGAAAGTCATGTTGAAGGTGTTCGTGCAACTTTCCGATGCTGGCCCCAGCCCGAGTCCAAACAAAACCCCGCCTGGTGCAACGGAGCAGTATATATTCTCCTTTACGGCTGGGACAAACGCCCGTGCCGAAGCTGATGCGATCAAAGATGCCCTCAGCGCAACCATACAAGCAATAAAAACAGGACAGGCTCCGACCAAAGAAGGCGCACCAGCCGCTATGGCCATTGCAAGCGCGCTATCGTCAGTGGCCGGGAAACCGTCGTGGGACGATGATAACCGACTAATCGCGGACGTAGAACTACAGCAGTCCCTCTTAAAATCCGATCCGGCACTGCAGAGAGTGTTCATGGAGACACTTCGCACAAAAGCCGAAACGGTCAGTAGTGCGCAGTTCGTGTCACAGTTTTGGTCGACGAGAGTGCATCTGCTGCGGGCGCATGCGATTGAGAAGTCGCAGACGCGCGGGTCATATAACGTACTCTCAACGCTGAAACCGCGGGTGGAAGACAACGTGACTAAGCTTAATATTAGCAAGGAGCAGATCCAGCTAATATTCAGCCAGCATCCGCTGGTGAAGAAAGTATATGATGAGAACGTCCCCAAACTAACAGAGCAACAGTTCTGGTCGCGCTTTTTTCAGAGTCGGCTGTTTAAGAAGCTGCGTGGTGAACGGGTGACGGAAGCGGATGCGACTGATCCGATTCTAGACAAGTATCTTAGGGTCGACGAGTATGCGGGCCGTTCGTGGACGGCGAATGTGCCGCATATTATCGATCTTGAGGGGAATGAGGAGAATCATAGCCAGAGGCAGGGAAATAGACCATACTTCGACATGAGGCCTGCAGATATGGATAAAGTACCAATTATACGGACATTGAATTCGTTAAGTGAGAAGATCATGGCCAATGTCACGCCGGTTGATGCTGACCCTTCTGCACCGATTGGGCTGAGTGAAGAGGCATATAATGAATTGCAACTTCGCGATCTACGCGGGGACGAGGAGTTGAAACGTATTACATTGAATGTGCGCGACCAAAGCCGTTTCTCCACTGGGACGAAACCTACAGAAGATGAGGAGACACGGGTATTTGCGCAGCAGGATCCTCAAGTGGTTCTCCACACGTTACAGAACGACCTAGACTCCACGTTCCGCCCCGATAAGCGCGGTGACGTCCGGCTAGACCGCATTGTTGAGCCCGAGGAAACCGACAGTGATGATGATGATGATGATAATGATGTCCCCAACCAGCAACGAAGTACGAAACCAAAATATGAAAGGGTCGGCTCCAGAGCGGCCCTCGCTGCCGCGTCTTCCCAGATATTCTCCGCCATCTGTGACCGCAAATCACAATCCTCCTGTCCCTTCACGACCTCGCCAGAAACCTGCGGCCTCGCCCCTGCCATCTTCGACCGCCTGACTCTTACGCACGCCACCACGACCGAATTCCTACATCAATTCTGGCAAGCGTTCTTGTCCGGCAACCCGGACCGGTCAGGCGAAATCGCATCCTTAGTCGAGTCCTTGAACCGCGCCATGGATCGTATTAGAGCCGTAGCAGACGAGGCGGAAAAGGAGCGCCAGAGGGAAATAGAGAGGCTGAAACAGCATGCGAGGAAAGTCATGGCGTCGACCGGGAAGAATATTCGGCCGAATTTGAAGGGGGTCAAGGGTGGGGAGAAGATGGTTAATGCACTTCTGGAGCCGACGGTGATGGCATTGGGGAGGGCGTTAGAAGAGTACAGGAAGGCGCTGGCGCAGGCGCAGCAGGTTCAAGGTCAGGAGGGTACAACCACGCCAGCAGCCGGGGGAGGGGGATAGATGGCCCATTTAGATAGCCAAATCTTTTTTGTTTATCTCTGGTTTTTGAACTTTAAAGGAGTATCTAGTTTTCTACATGTATTCTCGGCCTTATTCGTTAGGATTGCGTCCGTTGCCCCTGCATGCTACGATAGCAAAGCTATACGGAGTATATTTCCCCCTTTCTTTTAGCATGGTATCGGAAACTGAAGCGGGGTTGGGCGGCAGCGAAATGGGGCGGTAACTATATTTTCTTCGCGTCACTTCTCTCATATTCTGTCATATTCTGTCATATTCTGTATTAGTATATATTTTTACCAGTGGATAATGGCTTGAATTTAACTGGGTAACATCAGATGATCAATATATCAATCATTATCATTGTTGTCATTCTTCCACTGCGGCGCCCCAGCAAGAACGGGATGCTTCAATCAAACTCAGTTCTAGGGCTTAACCCTGCTTAAGAGCGCCACTAGTGAACCCAAAAAGGAAATTCCCAGCCACAGCCCTCGATTAGTAGGAGAAAAGAGAAGCAGAGAGCTAACTTCCACGCCACCCAATATCAACTAGCTAAGCGAAGTCTCATGTCCTTGATTCTTTTCTCTTCTGTTCGCTTTTCTTAGGTGAACGAACTGGGAAAGGGAAAAGCTGCACAAAGCAGCATTGATTTCCACCCGCCTCGTTTCCGTGCATGAAAGGGAAGAAAATGCGTAAGGGAATAGAGACAGAAAGACAGCGGCCGCGCTTTTGTTGAAGTCGATAGCTTGCTTGGTCTCGTCTGCTCCCTTTTGAACGTTTATTTGGCTTCCAAGTAGTGCTGGCTCGGAACTTGGGCCTCCGTGTCCTCCCTGCGTCAAAGGAGGGAAGGGGAAAAGAAAGAAAAGAAACAAAGAAAAGAAAAAAAAATCCATGTTTAGTTGATCGGCTATAGTTTTTGGTGGAGAGAAACAAAAGGTTTCAGTCCGGCTACTGCGAACAGCGGATTTTTTCGCTTAACGCCGAATTGATATACATATCCCACATAACTGCCCATTTCATATACCAAGCTGAGCTGAATCGATCGTTTTTATCCTCCTCGTTCATCCCTACAGACTATCTATTACCTCCCCTGGCCCCGAAACCAAACAGAGAAAAGAAAAGCCGCGATGCCCAGCAGAAGTTCATCTAAAAGCCCGTCCGACTGCGCCCCCGTGTTGAACGCAACCGCAGACGCCTTCTCGCCAACCCAAGTAACTGTTCTTCAACCGGCCAATATGGATACGCGCTTTGTTGACTCCGGCGGTGCCGATTTCGTCCCTAGCCACAATGTTGAGGGTGATGAGGATATCGTGACATTAAATTCTGACACTTTGACGGCATACGCTGAGAACTTCGCGCCGATGCCCGACTTTAAACCGATTGAACAGGGGATATCTGACGTGCAAAAGGAAACGTCGAGTCTCCATTCGGCACGTAGACTGGAAGCAGAGAAATTAACCGTGTGCCTTGCGTTGGAGATTGAACAGCTGAAGCAGGAGCTGAATGCGATCAGAGAGACGAATGGGAAGAGAAACGGGAACGAGAACACGAATGCGGTTGGTGAGGGAGGTGAAGAGTCACCTTCTTGCACCGGAGAGGAGGATTGGGATGTCGACGGCAGCATGGAGGAAACCGAGAAACCTGATGCGGAGGCTGTAGTCGGCAAAAAGATAATCGCATTTCTCCGCCTTACGAAGGATACTCCTTACCCGCACCGCCTGTACGGTAAAGATAATTACGCCATCTGGCGAGAGTCGATCCTTTCCATTGCTAAGTCCACAGGGTGCAGCTACATCATCGATGAAGGGCAAAAATTCTCTCCCTTCACGGATGAAAATACGTACCTGTGGGACCAGCAGAATGACTGGCTATATAATTTGATATGGGACTCAATAGCCCCACGGGCAATGGAGTTAGTCACTCAACCAAAAAGACACTCTGCATATCTGCTCTGGAATCAGTTGGAATCCACATTCCGTCGACCTCTTGAGGAGGAGCGCCGCTCCATTTTCCAAAGCCTGCACCCGTCTGAGAAAACGAGTGATAGGGAATATATCAAGCAGTTCCAGGAAGCGAGGAAGAAGCTGGAGAAACTTGGATTTCCAGTTCCTGATTGGCTGTTGTACGATATCTTGTATGAGGGTGTTTCCAGCGTTTCACAAGATATCATCCATGCCAACTTTAAGTTGAAACAGGAGGGGACGCCCATATCCATCCCGCAGACACTGGATATCGATATATTGATTGATGAGCTTGTTGCCTGTTTACCCCCAGAAGGAAACACTGTTATCAGCACTATTTCGACTAGCGATTATAATACTGATTTGTCGACCAACCCGTCACCCTCAACCCCTTCTAACGCCATGAGTGGCGGAATCGTGTCCGCTGTAACGAACAAGATCAGCAACGATGATGACGTTAGTACTCATAGCGGAACGACCAGGTTAACCTCGAAGAAGAAAAACGAGAACAATCGTCGACAATCGTCGGCCCCAAGCAATCCAAGTCGCGACGAGACGATCGCATGCCAGGTCAGCAGCGGTGGGAAGGAAGAACACCGCCAAGGCCAAACCCAGACCCAGACCCGTCCGGACCCGATTGCCAAGTGCGAATACTGCACTCGACCAGGTCATACACAGTCTATCTGCTACTTAAAAAATCCGGAACTAGCCTCTGAGCGCTGGCGTCGCCATAATCAGCAAACGATCGAATTCTTCCGCCAAAGGGCGATTCGGGAACGACAACAGCAAAATCGAAATTTTTCAGGGCCCTCACAGCAGGAACAAAACAAGAATCGAGGCCGGACTCGACAGAGGGGGAATAATCAGAGCGGTAATAGTAGCTCGAAGCCAGTAACTTCTAGCCCGAGTCCTACGAAAATAAATATGAGCCGACGCATCCAGGCCATTGCGAAGCAGTTTTATAAACAGATGGATAATGAGGTTTGAAATCTTCCTTGTGCCTTGCCATACTATTGTGGAATATCTTGGCCTCAAAATACCTATATATATTTATAGTCTTTTGGGAAACTGTTTGGCGAGATAAGGAGAGAGCGATCTTCCTCTGGATTCTGTTTGCAAAAATTTCTTTTTCTCTTGGGATTTTTGCCTAGCATTGCACAGCAGTTTTGCTCCAGTTTTGGTGACACATGTTTGTGTTGATTATATGGGAGTAGTTTGATTTCTCGTCGTTGATTGCCATTACTAGGAGTGACAGTACAGTGGGTAATATGAAGAGGAGGAAGAGAATTTGAATTGACCATACCCTTATACATGTACATGCACCTAGTAGTAGTGATAGAACAAAGCACACAAAAAAAAAAAAAAAAAA
>JAFEJD010003015.1:0-11681 GCA_018296065.1 Blastomyces percursus | reverse complement strand
GTGATTCTTGGTCTTATCTTCTTTATTATTATTATTATTATTATTCTTCATTATAGTCTTATGTAGTCAATGACTATGAAGACTACCTGCTAGTTTTAAAACAGAACAGGATTTGACAAACTATTGTACAAAACAAACATATAAGAAAACAGTAGAGAGTGACAAAGTTTTTCAAGGCAATATGAGATTTTCTTTCACTCAGAAAGTAGGGAACTGAAGAATTTTAAAAGAGTGAAATTGTTCACACAACTTAACAACACACACACACACACACCCAGCTAGAAGAGAACCCGCTTGGCACGACAGGCAGGACACGCTGCTGATTGGTCTGCTGGCAGGCTGGTATTTCAGCTGTCAACCTGCATTTTAACATACCCTCCCCCCAGGTAATTATCTGTGGTTTGATATAACCTCATTTCATCATACGGAGTACTACTTTCTGATTTCTGGAGCACCACCATTGCCGTGACCTGGTAGTTGATAATGAACAGTCCCCCTACCCCGGAGTCAATATCCTCCCCGATAATACAAAAATCCCGTCAAACGATCCCTAGGGTTGCTCACAATATAAAACTCCCAGGAACTCGCCCTAGCAAATTTTTTAGCTAGTACAACTTTAGAATAGCTTCTCAAGCACCGCGAACAAAGCGATATACCCTGGAGAATAGTTATGCCGGCCCCGGATAACCTCCCTCATGGTGAACCCCATTGTTGATTGATTTCATATCCCGTAACTATACTTTCCATTCAAGGCTCTATAAGACATACTAGTTTTGGCCACGCCGATCCTCTGTATTTATCTCCTAGGTGGAGTGCATATTTTCCCGCTCAGGGCCATCAGCGCGAACCATACTATAGGTGTCTATCATTGATTGATCATGTAATTGCAATTGGAGCAGACAAAAATAAGTCTCCAGGCTCAGTTTTCTTTTGCGTTCACACACGGAGCATTTTATTCTACTTACTATAACTAGCTTATACCTAGATGTGGTGGCTGATATAACCCTCAGGAATTAAGTCATACAAATGGTAATAGTAAGGCCCGTGTCATTTGGTTTTTGTAACTGTTACCTCACCTCATGAAGATACCCCATATTGCCGTATCCGTTATTTTATAATTATTGATGATGATGGCGAAGAACGGCAAATGAAATAAAAAAAGAAAACAATGCATAGTTCGTGGAGAACCAATATGTTCTTCATCCATGTTTCTTCTTGATTCAATCCTCGTCATTCCTCGTCATTCCTAGTATTCCTGCTTCCTCATGTACTGGGCGCAGACATAAACGTAGCGCCATTGCTTCTTCCAGCCGAGGAGGGGAAATGGGGTATGGATATGGATGTCAATAGAGCCCCAGCTTCAATTTCCATCTCGAAACCATGGCATGTTCTGGGACCGTTTAAAACTGGTACGAGAGATCAGTATATCCATTTCGCATACTCGAACATCAAAGCATGCAACGCAAACCAAATACACCAAATTGGCCATGGCTTCAAACTGATTTTTCCATTGTTCCTATGAAACACCTACAGAAGCGACATGGGGCGCAGATCCGCTCGAGGTACTCGGCGGATTCCGCAATATATCCTATACCAATGATCCCGCTGCTAGATTCAGCAGCGCCCTGGGCATTAACGGGTCCGTTGGTTGGTCTATCCTAGAAGCCACAGAACCTAAACCGGACGATTCTACATCTACCAGTGCAAAGCTCGTCCTCGACGTTGGCTTTCCAGATGTGAACTGGGAGCTTCTCCGGTCGTTTATGGCTGAGCCGGACTACAACATCGGGCCTGGGCGCGAGGACATTTTAATGTGACCACCCGGGCCGATGCTGCTGCTGGTGCTAGCAGTGTTACCGTGGCTGTGTATACGGATGGACTGTTGGAATATGGATTGACGGAGAGCCATTCTTTGGTGGCGATTTTTATGCATATCGACGGGCGCCGGTTACTCTGAAACTTGCGCCTGGATCGCACGTTGTTGATTTGAGATTGGTGAGGGATGTGCGCGCGTTGGGTGGTGTGGGAGAACCGAGAATACAGGCTGCCGTGGCGGTTCAGTTGGTCCAGCCTTCCTTGGCTGGTGACGGTACTGACGGTGCCGATGATGATGAGGTGGTGTTGGGCTTGAACTTGGATGCGGGAAGCGTGCTTGTTGCAGAAGCTGCGGAGGGGAAACTTGCTAGTCCCCTTGCTTCTGTTATCGTGAGGAATGAACGTGATGGATGGGCAGAGATTACGGATATTAAACCTGTTCGCGATACACAATCCACCAGACTGCTGCTGTCATTGATCGATAGCCGATTACGTTGGCTCCGAACCAGTCGCGCCCAATAGGTTTCAAAATCGATTTTGATGACAAAGCTCCCTCAAACTTCTCCTTCCAGCTCGTCTATGCAGCTGAGCCTGCGGGCAAACCGCAGAAAACGAACTAGGTGACTGCAACCACGGTACCGTGAAAGATATTAGATGCGCAAAAATATTCCTTTCTCCACCCCAGCGGCATCGTATCCTACGCCATTTTGCGGCCGCCCTTGAACGCTTCCTGCAATTCCGCTGCAGCTGGTGGCGGTGAACACAAACTCCCCATTTTAGTTGACTTGCACGGTGCGGACTTCCTCCCGAGGTCGGGCCCTCTGGGGTGAAAGAGTAAATATATGAATGCACAAGTCTTGCTCACGTGAATGATAGTTACTTGGGGTGCTGCGGACGTGCAGGCTGCGGTTGATGCTATACCGAACTGGATGTAGGGGGTGGCATGGGAAGGGTTGGGGTTGGTTTTGGAAAATTGGCTTGTGTCTGGTCATTCGAATGGAGGCCAGGGATCATGGTTCTTTCTCACACATCAGCCTGATAAAGTTATCGCGGCTGCTCCAGTTTCGGGATACTCGTCGATTGAAAGTATGTATGACTAGCACTTCTGCCATCATAAATGCGTTTACATAGGGAAGAACTAACTCATCAGATTACGTGCCATTTACCATGTGGTATGATGGACAGGCTGCTATCGCGAGTGTGATCCAGACAGCTCGGCAGAGCTTCAAGCACGAATTTCTAATGGGAAACTTCAACGGAATCCCCATTTTCCAACAGCATGGATCTGTAGAAGATAATGTTCCTGTATACCACTCACGGCTCTTACACCAGCTAATATGGGAAAATGGCTGGCATTCGGAAAACCATGAACTCCTGGGAAAAGAGCATTGGTTTGACGACGTGTTGACCACGCAACCACTGCTAGGCTTCTACTCTCGTCATACCCGCAACCCTTCTTCCCACAACCACCTCCTTCCTAAACGTTTCTCCTTCTCCATCCCTAACTCAGGAGGTATGGGATCCCGAGGGGGCATCATGGTAGGCCAACTATCCTGACCGGATAAATACGGACACATCCAAGTGACCCGAGAAGAGGGAGACGTGACTTGGCATCTTAAGGCACGTAACGTGCACCGTTTCCACCTCCTGCCGTCCAGGATGCGTGTAGCGGTATATCCCAGGATTATTGCGCTGGTGGACGATGAGGGTAGTGGCTCTGAATCCCTATTTACAGTCCCAGCTGCCGACGCGGCCGACTCAACATGGTTTGTCAAAGACGAGAGCACGGGCAAGTAGACCGTCTGGAACGATGGTTCCTGGCAGGATGATATCGGACAGCGATACGGCCGGCAGAATGGTGCTATGGACGCGATCCTTCGCTCAACGGGTAAATTTACGATAAGGATTTGCTCCCGATACAGTGGTGAAGACGAGCAGCTTATGAACGTGGCGCTGCAGATAAGTCGTAACTTACTTCGGTATTTCGCAACGGACTCACAGCTTCTGCCTCTACAAACTGCCTGCAACAGCAACAATAAGCCACAATAGGCATAGTAACAGTAATGATCACATCATCGAAGACGAAGAGGAAGAACTACGCGGTCCAGGAAACCTTATCACCATCGCAATCGGAAACAGTCCACCACCACCACCCGGCCCCCTCCTCACCACGTTCCCCATCCACATAGCCAACGACCACCTAATGATCCGCACCACAGCCTCAATCCTGCACACAACCACCCCAACCCCAAAATCCTACTCCTTTGAACCAAACCTAGGCGCCATATTCCTGCTCCCGCGGCCACTTCCTCACCAACGCCTCGAGGTGGTCGTTTGGGGCGCCGACTGGGGCGGGCTATGGCAGGCAAGCCGGCTCCTACCGCTCCTGGCGGGGTTGGACAGCCTGATTTTGTAGTTTTAAGCGGGTGGTTTCCATGGCGGGGGTTTGCGGGGGCGTATGCTGCTGAGTTTTTCGATTTTGAGTGGCGCGTTTCTGCGGGGTCGTATGTTGATTGATTTCGATGGGTTTGGTTTTCCAATTCTTTTCTTTCATTTTACCATCCCTTCTTTCTTCATCATTTTTACTGCTTTTTTAGGAGTGGGGAGCTAGGTTCTGAGGCTGAGGCTTCCCGGACGCTGGTTCCCTTTATATAACACCGTCACTGATGGGAATAGGCTGATACCCGTAAATAAAATGGTTCGCAAATGATGATGGTCGTCTGGATATTCAGCTAGCTATATCTACCCTAGTAGGTATTTGGAAAAGGGTGTCATTCTCAACGTCCCTCAAGCACGTTCTCTCTCTCACCTTTTTTTTTTTTTTTTTGTTCTTCTCAGCTGCTACCATTTCTTTCCATGCGGCCCCCTGAGCTATGAAATATAACCGCTTTATATCGAGCAATATATCCCGCCGCTCCTCTTGGCTTCCATCAAGAGCTTTAGAGCCTCTTTTGGCTCTGCATATCTACTCAGTTTAGATACTGTTGTTCTGAGTGGGGTAATATTTCTCTCACCCCTATCTCTATAACTCTTCAAGTATAGAAGCTGCTATGGTCAGGATAGGTCAGCACCCATCAGCCTTTATGATTCTCTTCCATCCTGTTCTGGTGTCCAATGCATTTGTATCATCATCAGTGCAACTTCTCACTGCTGTTCACTGTTTGTCGGTATACCCCTCAGCAGGTCCAAACCCTAACCTGGCTCAAAGCAGTTAAGGCACGCCTTCCACCTGCACAAAACTCTCTGCCCTGATTTATCATTCCTCTCCTTCTTTTCTCATCAATTTTCTTTCTATCTTCCTTCATTCCTTCTTCTTCCTCTTCTTCTTCTCATCGTCGTAATCTACGCGAGTCTTTTCCCCAGTCTGTCGCTCTCTCTCGCTTTCTCTCTCTCTCTATATTAGTCTCTCCTTCAATCTTTCTATCATCTTCTTTAGTCTATTGCTCTTTCTCTTAATATCTTTGCTCCATCTCTTCGTCTATTTTCTTGCCATCGTTTGCCATTCTGTCTTGCTTCATCTTCTGTTCCGTCTTCGTGCTCTTCACAACCATCTTCTTCTACTATTTTCTCCATCTTCTTTAGCTTCTTCAGTTTCTTCCGTTCTGTCTCCTACGTGCTCAATACCATACGTGTTTACTGCTCCTTTCGGGCTTCGATTTGGCTCCTTGAAGAGACACTAGGAGAGACGCGTCAAGTTCATCTTCTGATTTCTCCCTACGCGTATTCTTTGTCTGTTTATTCCCCTTCAATTGCTCAAAAACAACCTATCATATCTTGCTTTTTTTGTGCTTCGCCTGCTCCCATATCAGATATATCTTTGTTATCTTACTTTCCAATTGTCTTGCTTGTTGCTGAAAACTGTGGTGGTGTCTTACCGCCTTCATTTACGCCAAATCTTGCTTCTCCTTTGCAAGACACCTCCAGCCCAAACCTCGCAAACGCGATAACGTGCAGAGGGATACAAAAAAGAAATTACTTCTGTCAAGATGTCGTTACCTGCTACTGGCTCTCCTGAAGCAGCGCGTAAAGCATCCATGCCGTTCCAGGGTTATGGTGACATTGGGAGTCATGGGCGTGTTAGCTCGGTGAGGACCTTCTTTCACATACGTGCCTCGATAACATATTTTTCCTTCACCTTGAATACTAATACCTTCTTGGTTGTAGGGCTCGAAATACACGACCTCTGCCGATGGTGGGCCCAACCCACTGGTTTCGTCAAAGCTGGGTAATATCCAGCCAATGGCCCCAAACAAGGATGAGGCCAGGCCTTCTAACAAGGTCAGATATAATATCTGCACCTAGCCTCTCTTGCTCGCCCCAGCCATCTTGAAATATTTTAAATACTGATAATCATAGAAGCAGAAAGTGGAGCACGCAGGTTCCGCCCCTCGTACGGAGCTTCAGCCATCTGCCATGGATCAGATCCTAGCAAAGTTGTCTCCAAAGGGAGGTGTTTCGGTGGAACAGCCATCCGTCAACGCTGAGATTCTGGCCAAGCTGTCTGAGCACCAAACTATGTTGGAGCAGCAACAACAGATTCTCATTGACAAATATATGCGTTCTACATCCCAGAATGAGGGTGTAACCACTTCGACTGCGCACTTGAGTTCCGGGAATTCACCCAACTCAGGGGACGATACTTCGTCCAAGTCTAGCGGGGATAACGCGGATAAAGTGGATGCTATTGAAATGCTTCGTTTGAAACAAGAACTTGTTGCTGCCAATTCTCGTATAGCTCTTCAGGAACAAGAGTTGGCTCAAACACGTGTAATCAAGCACACCCTGGACCAAGCTCTGGGTCCCCCCTCTGAGGCTGACTTTGGTGGCCGCGAGGTCACTGAGCAGACTATAAGCAGTTTGCAAAATGCCTTCAATTCCTCTACTCGTCCCTTTAATCAGCGTCAGGAGGCGTGGGTTACTCAAGACGACGCCCAGTCTGACATTTCGGATGCGCTGTCTGCTGGTGCTTATAATCGTGCTCGTGGCATCTGGAATAGCGGCCACCCTTCGTTCCTGATGAACGCTGCTGGTACCAAGGACAACTTTCATCGTGAGCATGCCACACTGGGTAGCCCAACCATTACCACGGACCCTGGCCGTAACTGGGCTGGTAGGCTGTCCCATCCGGGTTTTGGGGGGCAGAATCCAGGTTATACACCCAACCAGCGAGTTTTATCCGGCCCCGGGTCCACTACCCTTGGGTTTGATGGCCGTTATACCACCGAGCAAGCGCAATATCTTCAAGGCCCTGGGAATCGGCACTCTTCAGCGCATATAAACCGTGGCGGGTCGTGCTTCCCACCACAAAACTCTCCCTGGGGAACCTTTTCTACAGTGGCCGCTGGTGGACCAACCACTCGAGCAGTAAGCAACCAGCACGCAGGGCCCTATCCCGGAATGTTCCCTGGACCTGGTCAGTATCAGCCACGACCCATCGGAACCCCTTTGTCTCCAACTGCAGCGGAGTTTACTGTTAATTCTGCTCCTGACACTTGGAGCACATCGGTGAGTAAGCTGTGAACGTTGTTTTATTTCAATTTTCTACTAACAATTTCAGTCTGCCTCTGGTGCGGTTCAAACCTATGTCTCGCCTCTTGAGCCGCTGAACTACCGCCGTCTACTTGACAAGAGCGTCTCCTGTGACTGGAAATACATTGTAGACAAAATCGTCTGCAGCAATGACCAGCAGGCGTCTATTTTCCTTCAGCAAAAGCTCAAGGTTGGAACGGCGGAGCAAAAGTATGAAATAATCGAAGCAATCGTTAACCAGGCATATCCATTGATGGTCAATCGTTTCGGAAACTTTCTTGTTCAGCGTTGTTTTGAACATGGTACCCCTGAACAGGTCATTGCCATCGCCAACGCTGTTCGTGGAAACACATTGAGCCTGAGTATGGATCCTTTTGGCTGTCACGTAATTCAGAAAGCTTTTGACTGCGTGCCGGAGGAACATAAGGCCGTCATGGTTCATGAGCTGCTGCGTCGTATTCCGGAAACAGTCATTCATCGCTATGCTTGTCATGTCTGGCAGAAACTCTTTGAACTTCGTTGGAGCAACGAACCCCCTCAGATTATGACCAAGGTCAACGAAGCACTCCGTGGAATGTGGCATGAGGTTGCTCTCGGTGAGACCGGAAGCTTAGTCGTGCAGAATATTTTTGAAAACTGCGTGGAGGATGAAAAGGTTCAGTTCTTCCCTTTCCATTGGATTTTGTTAAAAATGGCATTTTACATACCTTTTTACTAACAACCACCGCAGCGTCAAGCAATTGAGGAAGTTCTTGCCAAAATTGATCTTCTTTCTCATGGACAGTTTGGTAACTGGTGCATCCAGCACATTTGCGAACATGGTGCACCTCATGATAAAAGCCGTGCCATCGAGCATATCCTCCTTTGGGCCACTGACTACAGCATGGACCAGTTCGCCTCCAAGGTGGTCGAAAAATGCTTGAAGATTGGTGGCTCTGAATTTCTGGACCGCTACCTTACTCGCGTCTGTACCGGTCGTCCTGACCGTCCTCGCATGCCCCTTATCGACAGTAAGTTTTTGATGGTACTTCTCAGGTTGATAGATATGAAAGAGTAATATTAATGTTGGTTAGTTGCTGGCGACCAGTATGGTAATTACTTGATCCAGTGGATCCTTATGAATTCTGCTGCTCATCAGCGAGAAATTGTTGCTACTCATATCCGGTCCGCTCAATTTCCGTCTTTTCTGTTCTATTTTTAAACTTAGTCTAACTTCTTCTACACAGCAAACATATGGTTTCCTTGCGCGGTTCCAAGTTCGGCTCTCGCGTTGCAATGCTCTGCTGCAACCCCAGCCATGTTACTCGTCCAGGCCCTGGAGCAGGAGTCCAGGTTAACCGCTTCTCGAACCCCGGAGGAGAGGATCGCTTTTCTGGAAGCCAATCAACCGGACGGTTCAACCGCGGTGGCCAGTGGAGCGCCAACTACCCGCCATTTCGTTGACCATATCTAGATTATCATCACTAAAAGCCTTTGGTTTCCATGACATTACATCCAACATTTGATGCCCCGAACGGGATGCTGGAGCAAGATCACATATCGGAATGCACATTTACAATTATCTTCATCAGTCTAGGATTCTCGGATGCGTGGATTTTTCGCTTGGTTCGAGCCTTTTTTTTTATTAAAAAAAAAAAAAGAAATCCTATCATCTGCTCTTTGGCTTGTTGGAGCTGCTACTTACAACCAACAACCGTTGTCATTCAAATTTCTCGTAGATCCTTTTGCCTTTCCTTTACACGTTTCCCCCGGTTTTCCGAAGCCCCAGAGCTACACCCATTTCATTCTTTTAATTTATCATATTTCTTCAAAAATGATTTTATCCTAACTAATAGGCGTGGGTTTCCGCAGTGCTTTGGTTTAACAGAAAAAAGCAGGTTCGAGTTAACGTTTTCTCAACTACATGGGAATGATGTATTGTTTGAATTTCGCTATCAGGTACAGCTTAGCTTTGTATTATTCCCCGATGGTCCAAGTCTTCTTTGTGTCATTCATTGCCGTCAATATGTTTTGATTCTCAGGCTGGACATTCGCAATTTTGAGACTGGAGGCAACCACAAAGCTTGTCTGACGAAGGGCTGGTCGTTGGCATTCTTTTTTTTCAAACCCCTATTCTTCGTATTCACGGGATTACCAGTGTATTTTAGTCACGATTCGGACAAGAATAGTTATCGTTTAATAACATAATTGCGGGGACAACATGATAATAAAATTACTAATGGTATCTAATATAATACGTGGTGTAGTTATGTATATATGCGTATGCGTGTGTGTCCATATGTACGAAGGTCAAATTGTCTTGTTTATTGATTCCCATCCGGCTTTCGCCTTTTAATAGCTTTTACCATCTACTGGAACCGCCGTAACAGCGGAATCTCCCTCCCCACCCCCACAATTGTCAATCATCATTGAAGCTGCTGCTGCTCGTCCACCTCACCGCTTCTATCCTTCTCCTTCTCCCTCTCCTTATCCACCACCCCCACCCCATCCCCACCACCCTCAATACTCGTACTTCCACCATCAGCACCGCCATCAGGGGTATCAGGGGCCTTAGCGACATTAGCAGCGGAAGCAACCTCCCACGGCTTCCGCCGCCGCGCGGCAACGCTCGGTTTATCTTTTCCCGTTAACACTGTGTCTGGGATCTCCTGGATGCCGGGGATTGGCTGGTTGTTTGTGATTAGGTTTACGATGTTAGCGAAGGGGGTTGGGTAGGCTGGTTCCTTGTGGGGTTGCGGGGGAGCGGTCGTTGTTGTGGCTGTTGTAGAAGGAGGAGGAGGAGTGGAAGATGGGAGGGCGGATGATGGGAGAGCTTGGGGGGGAAATGCGGAGGAGGCGGATGGGGAATTTGGGTTGTTTTTTAGCTGTTGGAGGTAGGTTATGTAGCCCTTTGGTGTTAGGGAGGTTGTGGTTGTTGTTGAGGGGAATTTCCTGCGGTTTGGGGTGGGTTGTTAGTTTTGATATATATATATATGTATACATAACTCACTTCGCAAAATAAAACATCTTCGCCTTCAACAGTAACTCGCCGCCGAGCGCTGCGTACTCATCTCCATCTCCATCGCCATCCCTATCACCAACACCACCCATACGAATCCCCCTCGTTTCATCCTCTGTCGCGGGCGTCCCCGCCGGTTTTCCCAGAATCACGCCGAGACCGAGTTTGAATTCCGCATCTGTGGCGAAAGGGTATGTGTGGAAAGCTTGGTAGGTGGATGCTGATGGGGATGCTGATAGGGATGTTGTGGTTGTAGAGGAGGGCGGGGCGGCCGTTGTGATGGGGGTGTTTTGTTCAGGAGATGGTAGTGGAGACGTTGTTTGAGCGGGGCGGGAGGAGGAGAAGGAGGACGACGGAGCAGCAGCAGTAGCAAAGGCAGGAGGAGGATTGGTGGACATTGCGGTGGCTGTGTCTGTGTCGCTATCGTCGGTATGCTTGTGCAAGGGCGGGATCGGGATAGGAGGATATTATTACTAGTATTGGTATTATATGCCCCCTCTTATTGCTCTATTTCCTATCTTCTTCTCCACAGCAGGTTGGATAATTGTGAATGCAATACTGAGCCGATAGAAGAATGCGGGGAGGGGAGGGAGAGGAGCTTGTCGCCGATTGACCGCCTTTTTATTCTGCCGCTGCTTCTCTTCCCCCCTTTTTTCACAGAGGTTTTATTTTTCTCGGAATAACATTGATTGATAAATGGTTGGTTAAATTTTATTCCTAGAGAGAAACTAGTTCATTTCATTTCATTTCTATATCTATTTCTCATTACTTATCGTTTTGAAACAAAAATACCTAAGCTCGTCCTGATCCTTGCATCCGTTTCCCCTTACCCCCTTTT
This sequence comes from Blastomyces percursus, assembly GCA_018296065.1. NCBI lineage: Eukaryota > Fungi > Ascomycota > Eurotiomycetes > Onygenales > Ajellomycetaceae > Blastomyces > Blastomyces percursus. The sequence goes on along the minus strand of JAFEJD010003015.1, from coordinate 501 downwards.
TTTGAGAAGAAAAATAATTGCTAAACCACCGTATCTGGAAATCCCTTCCCAGTCATATCATAGCAGTAAGAATTAAAAATATAAAGGATTAACGCCAGGGCCATGCATGTATGTTGCGTTGCGCCATGAGTATCTAGTATAGATAAAAATGAAATTCAAAAACACGAAGCGAGAACGGTAGAGAAATGACGCGAAATAAGAAACGCAGCCACCCGCACTTGTTGGTTTTCCCAGACCCGTTCCGCTCCAGCTCAGGTGCCACTTCTACCCCGTATCCATCTCATCAGCCACCCCATTCTCAGTCCCGTTCCCATTTAACTGTTGTTGCTGCTGCACAACCCCACTCTGACACCCAGGGCAATTATGCACAGCCTCATGCGCAAACACATCGCAGTCAATGCAAAAATGACACTCGCAAACGGGACACTCATAGCGCCCACTAACGCTAATCCCAGCCGGGCCCTTGACCGTCTCCCCTTCCCCCTCCCCTCCCCCTGGCTC
>JAFEJD010003012.1:0-23099 GCA_018296065.1 Blastomyces percursus | reverse complement strand
ATTACACTGTACCAGCACTAGATCAAAGTCCCATTCAATCCCAGTGGGACTAAGATCAGAATCTAGTTCCATTTTCCAAATGGGACTGCATTTCAACTTCTCAATTTCATTTTTTTATGATTTTTTCATGAGTTTAAATGCTGATATGAGCGTTACCAAAAATCGTTACTTTTTAAAAAAATTAAAAAAATTCTAAGAATAGTCAAAAAATATACTAAAATAGCAATCAGTTTTATGCAAAGAAATGCCAAGAATGGGATTAATGGGACCACTTTCTCAATTTATCTTAGTCATTGGTTCCATTCTTCATGTTTTATTATAACTGTTCAGTCCCAGCGGGATTCACGCCAAGAAAGGTATGGGACCAGACCAAATAAGACCAAACATGAAATGCGTGGTCCCGGCGGCCAGTCTAATAGAGAATAAAAAAATAACGTTAAAAAAGGTATTTAAAATTCACATTTAAAATAATATGAATTAGAAACTCTGATGAAAGCATTCACTTTTATTTACAAGTTCTATGTGAACAGAAAATACTCCGTAGATTTTTATATACTTTCAGAAATTACACTTTAGTATTAAGCAGCAGTATACTCTCTTATCTCCTACATTACTGTTTTCTATGAGGAAAAAACAGATGCGAAAGTCAAAGTAGCTATATACAAGTAAAGTGCAGACGAGTCTGTCTTTAGGTATTGTTGGTAAATCGGATAAAGATGCCAGACGCTAGTCCCTTTGAAGTCTAGCCGTAGCGTGGCAGCCCTCTGCTTTAGTCAGCGGCCCATATCCGTGGGGTCCAAGTTTCTCCTGCGGGTTCTGGTTGCTTTATAAATTGTTAACTTTCCGGACACGAGGAAACAAATTCCATGACAACTCTTTGTTTCTATCCCACCTTTGTGCCGGGTGTTGTAACACCTCCTGCTGCTGCTGACTCCTCCCATTTTCCGGTCCATGGTTCATTGACCAGAAGATGGCCTTGAATGGAATACCCCAAGTGGTCCTAACCACTCCATCGGCTTCCAATGTCAGCTCCGCGTTGCCTTCAGCCCTCGCCCGCCGGCAACCTCTGTGCGGCGATAACGAAGGATGGGGCCCGATAAGCGGCACGAGATACGACTTCACACCTTGTTTTCTAGATGTCTGGGTATCTCTGGTGGCCGGGTGGGGTCTGGTTATGGGCGCTGGTGCCATATGGTTCCTACTCAATAAGAGAACCGCCCAGCCCGTACAGAAGAACTGGCACTTCTACGCAAAGTTGGTAAGTTCGTCCATGAACCCCATTTTCAAACTGTTGATGTTGGTTGATCTAATACGGTTATAGTCTGTTATATGGGCTCTTATCTTGGTTACTACCCTCCAGGCCTCGCTGCAGGTCGAGACCTATCCCAAGATCTGGTTTGGAGACTTTAGATTCTGGACGACGATCCTTATTCTCGGATCTTTGGGCGTTATTTATACTGTACAATACTACGAGCATTGGAGGAGCCGCCAACCGAACGGGGTCGTTCTATTCTACTGGCTATTTCTAATGATCGTCTACGCCATTAAACTCAGATCCCTTATCTCCCGGCAGTTATACCGACATCAATTACCTTATTTTATCACGTTTACCGTGGGTCTTGGCCTTGCCATAATCGAATTTGTGTTGGAATACTTTATCGAGAAGAAACAAAGTGCGTATGACGCACTTGGAGACGGAGACGAATGCCCATACGAATATGCCGATATCTTCTCTATTTTGACTTTCTCTTGGATGACACCTTTGATGAAGTTCGGTTACAATAACTTCCTCACCCAAGATGACTTGTGGAATCTGCGTAGTAGGGATACCACAAGTGTTACCGGTCACGAACTGGAGAAAGCATGGGCTCGTGAGCTGAAAAAGAAGAAGCCGTCGTTATGGCTTGCCCTCTTTAGAGCGTTTAGTGCGCCGTATTTCCGGGGTGCGGTGATCAAGTGCGGCAGTGACATTTTGGCTTTTGTCCAGCCCCAGCTCCTTCGTCTCCTTATCACGTTCATTGACTCATATAGCTCTGACACGCCCCAGCCGGTTGTTCGCGGTGTCGCAATTGCTCTCGGCATGTTCGTCGTTTCCGTGAGCCAGACGGCTTGCCTTCACCAATATTTCCAGAGGGCATTTGAAACTGGTATGAGGGTTAAGTCGTCATTGACTTCCATGATCTATACAAAGTCCCTGAAACTCTCAAACGAGGGTCGCGCTTCAAAGACAACCGGTGACATCGTAAACCATATGGCCGTTGACCAGCAACGACTCTCCGACCTGGCTCAGTTTGGGATGCAGCTTTGGTCGGCTCCGTTCCAAATTACCCTTTGCATGATATCTCTATATCAGCTTCTCGGGTTGAGTATGCTTGCTGGTGTTGGAGTGATGATACTTATGGTTCCACTCAACGGGTTGATTGCCAGGATAATGAAAAACCTTCAAATCAAGCAAATGAAGAACAAAGATCAGCGAACCAGGCTAATGACGGAAATTTTAAACAACATGAAAACTATCAAACTTTACGCGTGGAATAATGCTTTTATGAACAAGCTAAACCATGTTCGCAATGATCTGGAGTTAAATACGCTAAGAAAAATTGGTGCAACACAATCCATTGCAAACTTTACCTGGTCATCGACTCCATTCCTGGTCTCCTGTTCCACCTTCGCCGTATTTGTTTTGACAAACGATAGACCCTTGACCACAGAGATTGTCTTTCCAGCATTAACCCTTTTCAATCTCCTCACATTTCCTCTGTCTATTCTCCCAATGGTCATCACGTCCATTATCGAAGCTTCAGTTGCAGTATCACGTCTTACGGCTTATTTCACTGGTGAGGAATTGCAGAAAGACGCAGTTACATTTGAGGAGGCTGTTTCTCACGACGGGGATGAGTGCGTACGAATTCGAGATGCGTCCTTTACATGGAACAAACATGAAGGTCGAAACGCGCTTGAGAATATCGAATTCAGTGCTAGGAAAGGAGAGCTGAGTTGTATAGTCGGCCGTGTTGGCGCTGGAAAGTCATCTTTCCTGCAAGCTATGTTAGGAGATCTGTGGAAGATTAATGGAGAAGTGGTTGTCCGGGGTCGCACTGCGTATGTCGCACAACAAGCTTGGGTTATGAATGCTAGTGTCAGAGAAAACATCGTCTTCGGTCATCGCTGGGATCCTCATTTCTACGAGACTACTGTAGAAGCTTGCGCCTTGCTTGACGATTTCAAGACCCTTCCGGATGGCGACCAGACTGAGGTTGGTGAACGTGGTATTTCTCTTTCTGGTGGCCAAAAGGCCCGTTTAACGCTGGCAAGGGCCGTGTATGCCCGTGCGGACGTATACCTTTTGGACGATTGCTTGTCAGCTGTAGATCAACATGTCGGAAGGCATATTATTAACCGAGTCCTTGGCCGGAATGGTGTACTGGCTGGAAAAACGAGGATCCTCGCAACCAATGCTATCACTGTGCTAAAAGAAGCGGACTTCATCGCATTGCTACGCAACGGGACCATCATTGAAAAGGGAACATACGAGCAACTCCTTGCCATGAAAGGCGAAACTGCCACTCTTATCCGCTCCACTACTACCGAAGACGATTCCGGTTCAAACGACAGCACTAGGGAAGATGAAAGCGTGAACAGCCCAGAGACATTAGCAATCGTTGACGATGTGGATGACTCTGATCTCTCGGAGATAGAAGAGGCTCAGGAGGGACTAGGACCTCTTGCATCTGTCCGGAATGGTGGTGACATGCGACGCACAAGCACTGCAACTCTACGACGTGCTAGCACAGCAAGTTGGCAAGGCCCCCGCAAAGTCGTGGACGAAGAAGGTGCTCTCAAATCCAAGCAGACGAAGGAAACCTCCGAGCAAGGAAAGGTCAAATGGAGCGTCTATGGCGAATATGCGAAGACGAGCAATCTCTACGCAGTGGCCAGTTATTTGACGGCACTTCTATTGGCACAGACGGCGCAGGTTGCTGGTAGTTTCTGGCTACAGCGATGGTCGGATGTAAACAAAAAATCTGGAATGAATCCACAGGTTGGAAAATATATTGGCATTTATTTCGCGTTTGGATTTGGATCTTCTGCTCTTGTTGTCCTGCAGACTCTGATTCTTTGGATATTTTGCTCCATTGAGGTATGCTTAGTGATTTGTATTCTTATAGCCATCGTCGTGGACTGTTTCGCTGACTATATCATCAAGGCATCGCGTAAATTGCACGAGAGAATGGCATACGCTATCTTTAGATCTCCCATGAACTTTTTTGAAACTACACCTTCTGGCAGAATTCTTAATCGCTTCTCAAGGTTCGTCCTTCCTTTTATACCAGCCATGCAAGTTCAACTGTGTACGTTGCTAACTGAGTTTAATTTAGCGATATATATCGAGTTGATGAAGTTCTCTCCCGCACATTCAATATGGTAAGATATCCTGACAATCTCTCTGGTAAACCTCTATTACTAAATCGGAAAACAGTTATTTGTCAACGCTGCTAGAGCAGGGTTTACAATGATGGTCATCAGCGTTTCGACTCCACTATTCCTCGTTATGATTATTCCCCTCGGCGCAGTTTATTTCGGATTCCAAAAATATTACTTGAGAACGTCACGCGAACTTAAGAGATTGGATAGTGTCAGCAAAAGCCCCATCTTCGCTCACTTCCAGGAAACTCTCGGCGGTATCTCGACCATTCGGGCCTATAGGCAACAGGATAGGTTCTCAAAGGAGAATGAGTATCGGATGGATGCGAACCTTCGAGCCTACTACCCTTCCATCAGTGCAAACAGGTGGCTCGCTGTACGCCTAGAGTTCATTGGCTCCGTGATTATCCTAGCAGCAGCCTCGTTCCCGATTCTGTCTGTGGCGACTGGGAGCAAATCATCTGCTGGAATGGTTGGCCTATCGATGTCATACGCGCTCCAAATCACGCAGTCTCTCAATTGGATTGTGCGACAGACGGTCGAGGTGGAAACGAATATCGTGTCGGTCGAAAGAGTTCTGGAGTATGCAAACCTGCCCAGCGAGGCTCCTGACGTCATTTTCAAGAAGAGGCCACAGATCAGCTGGCCGTCCCAAGGTGGTGTACAATTCGAGGACTACAGCACACGATATCGTGCGGGCCTAGACCTTGTATTGAAAAACATAAATCTTCAAATTAAGCCACACGAAAAGATCGGTGTTGTTGGTCGGACAGGAGCAGGTAAAAGTTCACTGACTTTGGCACTGTTCCGTATCATTGAGGGAACATCGGGAAGCATAAGGTAATTAATTCCTCTTCGATAAGATGGTCAAAATTGCTGGCACCTTTGTTCACTGACTTCCCCTGTGATAGTATCGACGGTTTGGACATTAGTTCAATTGGCCTCTTCGATTTGCGGGGTCGCTTGGCAATTATCCCGCAAGACGCGGCCTTGTTCGAAGGTTCCGTCCGGGACAACCTCGACCCACGCCACGCCCATGATGACACCGAGTTATGGAGCGTCCTCGGTAAGCCCTCTTTCAGCCTTCGCTGCCCAATCCGTAGTTCCCCGCTGACCACTGTCGATCAGGACATGCACGGTTAAAGGACCACATTTCCAGTTTACCTGGGCAACTTGATGCACAAATCCACGAAGGAGGTCGGTTTTCAAACAATCCATGGCCCATGCAGCGAGCCAATCATATATTTAACGTTTGAATTTTCAAGCTGATGTGTTTGCATTTTTAGGCTCGAATCTTAGCCAAGGCCAACGACAGCTGATTTCACTAGCCCGGGCCCTCCTAACGCCAAGCAACATCCTGGTGCTCGACGAAGCTACTGTAAGCCACGATTTTCTTGACCAGCAAAAACACTAGCTAGCGCATTGTGATTATCTTTTTTTCTTCCATTTTCCTTTTTTTGTCTAGCCAACTTTTTAATTTTGATTCCTCATCGTTCTTTTCCCACAGGCCGCTGTCGACGTGGAAACAGACGCACTGCTGCAGCAGATGCTCCGAAGCAGCATTTTCCGTGACCGAACTATCATCACCATCGCGCACCGCATCAACACTATCTTGGATAGTGATCGGATCGTCGTTTTGGACCACGGAACTGTTGCTGAATTTGATACCCCAGCCGCGCTTATTCAGCGCGGCGGGCAGTTTTACGAGCTTGTGAAGGAAGCTGGACTCCTGGAATCTAGCAATGCCAGCAATGATACTAACACAAGTACGACGGCGACGTCGACGCCTCCTTCATAAACAAGCAAGAGAACCAGGTTTCCCGTCCCATTTCTAGCATTTTTTTTCTTTTTTTGGGATTATGCTCTCCTTTACGCAGTAAGTCCCCACCCCCAGTCTCTGTGAGCGTTGCACAGCTATGGAAAAAGAGCGAGAGGAAAGCAAGAGGAAATTTTGTATATGTACATGTAATCCGCCACAATGTTCAATATTTTTGTTTTCTCTTCCAACCCACGTATCTGGATTGGAGATTTCTGTTGAGGTTTTGGGGCGTAGTATTTTCTACTATTCACAACGGTCGATGGGTTGCTTTTATTTCCCCCAGCCATCCTCTTTTATTTATTTTCCCTTATTTAGTATCGATTTCCGTTCTTAGCGCGCCGGGAAAACCGGATTGTCCGGGCTGTCGTCGGTATGCTCGAAGAAGCCCAAGCGCAAGGAAAGGAACGAAAACAGACAGCTGAAGAGCCAATTTCTCTTCTGAGGTAAATTATTGACAGGGTTATTTTACTGTGCTTTTCTCCTGTTGTTGCCTAGACTCTCTTCGTGTGAATGGGAATGGAAGAACAAGGGCCGTCTCTACAAAAGCGGCATGGGGAGGCAGGGCCGTAATCACTTTGCTTTTTTTAACCCCCCTGCAGTTGCCCCTCCATCCCCTCTCAGGTCTGCCCAGGGAATTCCTTTTATTGCCTTGATCCTGCTCAAGCTTTGCCCGCCGTACTGCTTACCGCGTAGATAATGACTGGGAAAGCTCAGACCGAAGAATAAATTGCATGGAGCCCCCGAACCCGCTCCATAACCCCATGTCGCGGAACCTTCTTGCTTGCTTCCCCCTTCAGTTCCGGTTTGATACTCGAAGCATGGTTGGGGCACATGGGTTAAATAGTATATTCATGCCTGAAACACATTCCCCATTTTCAACCACCTACAGATAGATAAGAAATGTACACCGTACGGAGTATGTATCAGGCAATGACGCAGCTTGTTTCTTGAAAGTGTTGATGGCGTGCATCAAACATTTGAATTCAAGCAACCCGTTCATTTTCCATTGTTCCCGCCCAATTCTCGCCCAGTTCCATTCGACAGGACTATGTAAGCTGAAAGCTGGCTCCGTCACAGCGCCTATCCATTCATCAACCGGCAGTGACATGCAGTCAAGGGGTTAATTCCTTACCCTTACACAGTAGGCGCGACACGGGTTTGTATCCCCAAGATTCTTCGTTCGAGGCCTAGCAAATCATGAGGCGTTCGGCAGCCGCTATGGGCCCGAGACCTGAGTTTGGAGACTTGGTTCGGTGGCTCAGCGTCCTAACTCAAGAAGAGGTGTAGATTATCACTGGGACTGGCGGCGGTTACTCTTCGTGGGTGGTTAGAGGTTGCCTGCTCAGACACAGGAAATGAGGCCCTACAGCATCTCCCCGATGGCTGACGATAGGCTACGCTTAGCAGCCGGTTTTCTGGTTAAAGAGGAAAAATGGCTCATAGGCTCTCGACAGGCGGTCACACCAAAACAACGCAAAGCAAAGTCGCTAGTCCAGAACCTCCCGTCGTCCGTTTCAAAGACCCCTGTCAGCTACAAAATAACTTCATGGACCCTTGATCTATCCCAAGAACCAACAAATGGGCGGGATAGGTCTTAGCACCCTGGTCGTTTTCGCTTGTCATGCGAGATAGTGTTGGTATTTTATGTGAGCCCTTAATGAAGACGGGATCAGGAACAGGGACCTAGCTATAGAGATTTGTGTGTGCCAAACAGCCACGGTGGGACGGAGTGTCAATTGCCCCATCAGTTGACAAGAGGGTTTCAGGTGTGCTGAAAGCCCCCAAGGCGCTGTGGCTTGTCACGAGTTAGGAAGAAGGGTCAACCCTTCCCTTGGCCAGAGAGAGCGCGACCTTCCGCTCTCAGTTTGCTATTCTTCTACCTAGGTCTGAAGGAATGTCAAGAGGATTGGAGGTGCTGCTGGAGAGCGTTATTCACATGTTTAATATGCTTGACATCGCTTGGCTCAGTGACCGTGCACAAGCGTTAAAATCTCAGTTCGCCGGTTCGGGGCGTTGGTTGCTCTACGCAGCGTAGTTGTTTTAGAAATTCATGCCGCGAATCAAATGAAGAAAATGTTTGAAAGCCCCCGTCGGAAGAAGAAGCCATGGAGTTTTCAAATACAATTTTTGGGTTTTCACACGCTGTCATCAGGGCGGCCGAATTCGACAAGACCTTGACGCACGCAGTATTTGGGAGTTAACAATGGGTGGTGATCTTCTTTGCTATTTGGTAAACTCGAAGCTTGCATTCAAGATCTTCAAGTTAGCCCAGCCGCCGAAAGCCTCGCGTGACAGTGAGCTTCTCGCTTCTCGTACCAATACCAGTCCCCATTCAGTCGTTCAATAACTCTGGTTTGTGGAATGCAGCTTTGTCGCCGGCGTTTAATTGATTCGGTTGACAAGGCCCACTTCCCCATCCGTGCGCATCGTATCCCTCCAATATGATCATCATCCAAACAGAGCAACGAGAAACAATGAAACAATGCATAATTTTCACCCTTTTCTACCCGCAAGCCACCAGCTCGTGGGTTGCCGACTTTTCATACCATCGTACATCACCAGGACGGCACGCCGACGTCGGTAATTGTTCGGAATAATCCCCGGAACCTTGTTGCTAATTATGTGATTTCTTACCTTGCAAGTGGTCAATTCAGCGACATGTCACGTTCATCAATGGTCGGATAAGGGGCGGCTCATGGATCGATAACCCTCCCTTCCACTTATTTCTGAGGGATGTTCCCGGAAATACAACCCTGCTGGAGCAGTTACCCTCTGTTGGTCCTACAAATCGCACGTAGAATTTATATACGGAAAGAAAATTCCGGAGATAGAGTCTTAAATATATCTATCTGTATCTCGCGAGAGACTGGGCAAACTGCGCTACTTTCAATATCGCGAAAAGAGTCTGTATTTGGAAGTAGAGGTGGCCTGAACACTTTGAACCAAGAAGGGCATGAGCCCGCTACCGCGGACGGCGTCCGCTCGCTTTCTTTCATCATAAAATCGCGGCCTCGAAAGTGCACTCCCTCCGCTCGTTTAATATGGCGAAGGGGTTGAGAACGCGCTTCCTTCTCCAAAGCGGGTATTTCGTAAAGACAAACCTCGAAGAGGAATCAGGAGACCCTGAGTTGTTATTTGGGGCTCTCTAGCGGTTGTCAAGACCGAGCAGCGTGCTAGAGTAAAGCGTCTAGGACTTCAAATTGCACCATGGCGCGAAAGGGCTCTGGAAGACGAGGGGATTCTCGCCTGGTGGATGTCTGTGTGCCGTGCACATCAACAGTGCCCTGAGCACCTCGGGCAAAGACCGAGGTGCGTCGGAGGGACATCGGTGACGAAATGGGGAACAGGTTTCGTTCCGCCTTCAAGCAACCGCTTCACACCTTTGAAATCTAGAGATCGTCAGGTCAACAAGCCAGAATACTCTTTCCTTCAAAGCACGTTGCCACTGATGCAAAGGAAAACAATTTGCCGTGCCACATATGGAAATTAATAGAAGGTGCGAAGCAGGGACCAGAACGCCGAAAGCCTAGCCAATAAAATCCCAAACAATTCGTCCTGCGCCTGATCTTCTCTCAGTAGCTCAAATGACCTGGCTAGGTAAACTAAAGTTTCAAAGAGGAAATAAACAGAACGGTCCAACCAGCAACATCAGTTGATTTGCCGGGTTGAGTGGCTATCTGGTTTAGCCAAATGGTGGTAGAACTTGAATATTTCAACTCGATATCAAGCAGGATTCGATTGCCTTCTGACATCCACTTCAGATCGTCGATCGAATTATCAACATTTTTGGCATTACCGCCGCAAATCGGCCTCTGATCCAAGAGACCTACCGATTAGACTAGCCCAAGAGCAAATAAGGATTCGGTTGGCGTCGATTTGAATGTTCCTCAACCCTTGGACGAAGTGTGGGGGGGGATTTTGGGATGGCACGGTGTTCGTAGAAGATAGCACAAGGAATCGCACAAGCCTCACCTTCAATCCGAAGATAATGATGTAGAGATAATCGATAGATATTAACATTGAGCATACTGGTGATAAGTAGTCTACCAGAGTATGTCACCAGCGATGGCTCTATTGCTTTGAGTTCTGCGACTCCAATGAACTTTGCCATGCGAACTCACTATAGGATGCCGTACTCACTACACCTATCGCGATTGGAAGTAAGTTCTCTAACATCACCAACACTGACAAGGCACATTGATGAGACGAGACCATCCAAAATAATAACCACAGGCCAGGAATACTCGATCCTTGCTAGCGTGCCGATCAATGTGTGGACGTTGGCCTATTGGAGGGAAGTAAGATTTTCGAAAAAGAAATATTCACGAGGGACCTAGAAGAGCAATAATGATGGTAAGTCGTTGAGCAACTGGAAGTTTCAAGATAATTCGTTCTCGCCATGTTATACCTCCATTTTTCAAGATCTCCAGGCGCCTCTTGATAAAGTAATCCGCGTGCGCATGCCCTGACTGTGCTAAACTAAAGGTTTTCCAAATTCCATACTAGAACCATTTTAACGCCGGCGGATAAGATGTTGCGGGGATGGATACTCAGGAAACAGAGCTGGACACTGTTCCGAAATTTCTCGCTGTCTAATATCCAAGTTTTTCACGTTTTGCGAAATCTTAATATACCATCTGCACTGCAAAGGAAGTCGCTACACGGAGTCTGGACAATGGCTGTTTTAAAACTTATTAGCTAGCATTATTTTCGCCAAACTTTTCATGTAACTCTCCATCCGGGTGGTCTCTTGCTGCTGACTTTGCTCAGAACGCAGGTCCACGGCAACATTTCTTCGACTCCGTCCGTTGCACCTCCGAAAAAAAGAAGGGCTAACCGCACCTGAAGGACCACCATCGGACCTACATGGTGCCAGTCCCTGTTTTACGGCTCCTGTGTTAGCAACTTTGCAGTAAGAAGGCTTCGCGTTTGACATGCATGTGGAGTCGCCCTGCAGTATACTCGAGGTTCAATCCTAGTTCATCGGACGGGACGGCCTCACATTTCAATTTTGATGCGGCAATTCCTCGCATGAAGATTCAGTCTGCAACATTATACGATTTACCTTACCTGGAAAAAGATCAAACAATATATAAATAACGTAAGGGATAAGCCGGAATCTTGTCAGTTAGCGGGACTCAAGGCGGTGCAGTGGACTGAGAAGCGACGCGTTGTGTGCGCGGATGCGGATGTCTTGTAAGGTGGAGGACGTGAAACGGACTCCACGCTTTCTAGGGCTTCGACCCGCACTCCTCTCCTAGGCTCCATAATATCAGGGGGGTTGCAAAATGAGATGCCATCTGACGCAACGCAGCTATCTCGTTTGAGCTCCACCATCACTCGCAGGCCCGCAACTGGCATCCTTGTGGCGAACCTAGGGATGCCTCATTCCCAGTGAATTGACTATTGGAACAAAGGTGTGACTACAGTTTACCTTAGAAAGCTGCTCGATCCCAGGAAGATCGGTACAAGTGTAGAGTGCCCACCTTGCACCCTACAATCGATTCAAGGAGCGAGAAGGGGCAGGAATGGAAATGTTGGGGAATGTGACGCTGATGCTGGTGGTGTAGACGGCGGTCACTCCCAGGTCCTAGGCAAGATCACACAGGATCTTCATTTTCTAGGCTCCAATTCGAGTCCGCTTTGTCCATCACGAATAAGGGCTCGGACATCCATTGTCCAGGCTTGACTGAGCCCCTTCTTGACCGTGCTAGCCACGAGAAGTCATAGTTATTCCCGCGGGTTGGCGGAGAGAAACCCTCATAGCAATAGTATAAGATGCGTCAATTCCTTAAGTCCGTAGAATTACAATATTCTGTTCACAACACGGGTAGTGCTAGTTGGCCTGCACAAAACGACTTTTGACGTTGCAGAATCGTGGATGTTGGCAAAAAATGTTGCTCAAAGTGTCCAGATTAGGAAATCCTCCTGGGCTCTCTCTGCCCACCTCAACCACTCTCTACAACTCTGGCTGTTGAGGACAGTCAGGGTTGTACATCGCAGGTTTGCCTGCATACTGTAACCACCGAATCAGGCGCCATTCTCGTGCAGCGTGCGGGAGCAATAATTTACTTTGCCACCCGGAATACCAGTCCGGCCGCCCACAATATGTCCTTCATCTGCTGTTTGTCTCAGGGAGACGGCCAGCTCTTTGAACCAAACTAGCCCATGCTCTATTCGGGCGTGATTCTAAAACGCTCCATGTCAGTCCACTATTGACCCGGATTGTCGGGAAGCGTCAGACCGGTGTATGCCTGATTGATATCGGCAGGGAAGCATTCAGGTTTGAGATACAGAGTATCTGCCACCAGGGTTGGCCCGCGCCGCCCAAGCAGGACAAGAAAGCCGCCATAACCCGGAGGAAATAATATCCACCGGTGAATTTGAAGCATTACGCTACTCCGGCACGCAAACGAGAGATGCGTTTGCGAAATGTTCTTTATCTGAAAATGCGCAGGGAGGCCGCACAGAGGAATTTCAAGCGGGCCGTAACTTTGAATCTTCCTGCTGGCGCTGCCGTTTGCGATCATTAGTGTTGCTTCGTTTCCCCCAGGTTGCCCGTTTGGTTTGGTTTGAGCCTGTCCGGTCGCCAAGTTTCCAGGGCCAGCGGACAGAGCCAGGGCTTGGTCAGCTCGTGCCACTCACTGGTTTGAGTCTCTCGACTCCAAACCGGCCCCACAACCCCCGATCCCGCCATCGAACCTTACAGATGCTGACTAGACATGCCAATAATGTGCCAAATCTCTCAAGGCTCCATTCTCTTACCTGATCTCGAAGGCCCAAGCCAAAGTGGAACTCTGGAGGCGGGACAACCCGTACAAGCGACAAGGGGCCGCCTCGAAATAACTCCCATAATAAGTGGAGGCGGATACAGCGGTTGCACCAAGGATCGAGATTTTCCTTGCCCTGAGCTGAGACTTGAACACTTCGATCTAGATCCGTGATGGATTCTGCCGGATCCATGCAATCATGCTAAGTGGGCTGGCTTGTGTTCTTCAGTTAGTATAGTCATTAGGCAACTTGAAGAGAGCGCTCCATTGAACCAACCCTTCGGGATGACTACTCAATGATGGAGTTTTCAACCTTTTGGCAGTGTAAATAGGGAACAGGAGACCGAATACCAAAGGACATCAATGTACGAAATCTCTGCTTGAAAGAGAAAGAACGGCATTGAACTTTGACGCGAGAACCCACTCGGAGCAGCTAATTGTATCCTCCTTTTCTTATTATTGAACAAGATGCCACGCTCATGGTGGCGTTTCCCAGGACTCTTGTTCTCAAGCCCGCCATCACCGTGGGGAACCTCCGTATTTGCCAGGGAAGGACCACTTCTAATCCTCCCGCACGGTCCCCTCTGCATTGTCGGTCTCTTGGGGGTGCTACGAATCATTCTTGCTCCCCGAACACCCTGATCGCCCGCCCCCCCAACACATTTAGTTCGAGCGCTGGTCGGTGGATCCCACTCTATCAATGACAAGCCACCCGGGGCGTTTAGCCCTCCAGCAATGAAGTGGAATTGCCGGATCACACTGCAGTTGGTGGGGTAGTCGAACCGGGGAAGATGAAGCAACTCGCCGTGCAGCCCGCCCTGTCGCACGCTTGTGTCTTTCAATCGCTGTTTCTTGGACATCACTACTCGTTTTGAACAGCCGCCACGGCCTTGCTAGCAAATCAATGCCCTCTTCTCCCAGTTACCTCTCGCTCCAGCTGGATGTACTGTACAAACATGCCCTCGACATATTTATCTGGCTCGTTCCCCGTCCTCCAACATCTGATTTCTTTCACTTTTCTCCGTTAGCATGGTTATCCTGACGAAAGGTACCACCTAACTTCACTTCCAAAATAAGGGCGAATTCACCCCGCGTCCACGTATATCGCAACGGGGAAATCCTACTACTACACTACGAGCTAATCGAGTTTGTTTTTCATAGTTTATTGGGAGGTCGTGTCGATTATCTATTGTTCATACGTTATCTCTTGGTTCCAATAAATTCCTCACCCTTTTTCCTGTTTGCCCCTCACTTCGTCACTCTGGGGATCCCCGTCCTGTCTTCTAGGGATTGCCTTAGGACTACCTATCGTATCTCTCGTCTTTGGTTTCGGCCATATTCAATAATTGTTTTGCCAGTGGTTCATTTTTTAAGTTAGGGGAAATTAGTACATACGAAATTTATAAGTGCTACCTACCTAAACCCGAACCGATTGTCAAATAAAACATTGGAGGGCCTACTTCAGTACTACGGTTGTCAGGCCCGCGCCCAACGCTGCTTCAGGCTCTCATATGAAATCTCGCAACGGCGAATCGATGGAAGGGAGTCAATCTTGGGAGACCCCACCCGTAAGTGGATATGTCATGCTGCCTAGATCCACAAGATTATCGAGGAACTAACATGACAAAGGATGTGCTCATGGTTGAATCCCGGTCTGCAACCCACGTTCCGTATCGGCATTATGCCCTGGCATATCTTGACCCTTCTGGGAATGTCCTGTGCGACTTCTCTCCGTCTATGCACGACCACAAGAGTGAAATATTTCTTCCAGGCTTTGAAAATCGGTTCCTAGAGCACGCCTCCCAGGCGATATTTCCAGGTGTGTATACCCGATAGATTTTCACGAAAATCAATCGTTAAAGTGGAATACAGGCCAGTTAAATATAAACCCGACATTCAGTCCAAAAGCTAGGCGGCCCCGATATCTATCTTCCCGTAGAGATATGCCTGCGCGGAAGCGCCGGCGATTGGAGTATACAGTAAATGCGGCCTCTGAGGAGGAAGACGACGACGAATTTGAAGACCAGCCTGTAAATAAGATTGGTTTGCCTATCGGTGATGAGGAAAAAATGATGGCTTATTACGCAGAAGCCTTCAGAGCCTTCCAGCAGATTAACTGTCGTCAAGTTGCAAAGGCTTACATCAAGCTCATCGAGCCCCGGAAGCAGGCGAAGCATCCGTATAACGGAGGAAAAGCAGCGCCGGGAGAGACCAGGGATCCTGAGAAAACCAAGCCAGAATGGTGGCCTGCTGATGTGATTCATAAAGAACCTGACCATCTAAAGAAAATTCGTAAGCCGCTCTTTCCTAATCCCCAACCAGTTTATTTCTTTAAATCTCCAATAGAAGCTTATATGTAAAACAGCCCGGATGAAACTTCTTATTCATATATTTCGAAATTTGAGGAAATCCCATGGTATCACAGCCAGGAAACTCAAAGCGGCTGGTGAGGAAGCACAGAAACAATCTATGCCGGCCGAAAAAGCATCTGTTCTGGATGAAATATACCGAGTAAGGGAGGAGGAGGAGCGTTATGAGCGGGGAGAACTTGGTTCGTGAAGTGCTTCATCCTTCCATCTCTCCTTTTCCAATTTCTATAATCTAATGGGCCCTCCTCGTTAGACGCCAATGCTTTGGTTTATGTTGTTAAACGAGAGAAGACGAATCGCTGCGTTAGGGAGAACCTAGATACTACATTAGACTCCGAGCAACCTAGCTACATCGACGAGACCAGGACTTCTCGCGGGGGACATGTGTCAGAAGCGGCTGGTTCCAGCGGGCCGCAAAATAGCTTACAAATGCCACCCCAGACTCTGCCGATGCATAATCGTGTTGTTCCTACCTTTGCAGAAACCAGAAATACCATTTTCTCACCGTCGATATCAGGCCCTTTTGAAGCGGGAACACCCAATTCTCTCTCACCAATGGCGATTAAATCCGACTACGATGAATTTACTCCTATGGGAAGTCCCGCCTCAACTGATACGAGGGCAACTCCATCAAATGTCAACTACTTCCAAGGATTGTTCCAGTCCCCAGTCGATTGTCAATATATGAATCCAAGGGGCTCCGTCATAGGAAATCAGGCCGCGGGAAATTATAGTGCCTGGCCAGTGACATCTTTTCAGCACTTGATGTTTAACCAAGCCGAATATGCAAGCGGCAGCACAGGGATAATTCCACAACAGTTCATGTCGTCCATGATACCTTCACCCCATGCGCCTCTCCCCGTTCGTGACCTCCAGGAAACACGTTCGCAACCTCAGATGGATGGTAGCCCTATATTTCACCCATCGTTCCTCACAGATTTCTAAACCATATTGTGGATATGGCTCCGATGCGTTTTGTGGGCTTAACAGTGGAAGAATAGGAAAAGGCTTTCTTTCCCTCTCGGAATTGATATGATCTGTCGTCTTNNAAGACGACAGATCATATCAATTCAGAGAGGGAAAGAAAGCCTTTTCCTATTCTTCCATGGGCAATGGTGGTTGGAGCGGTTGTCTTGGGAAACTTTGCCAGTTCCCTTCTTACAACCTTGCTGCTCTTTCCTACTTTTCTTTTTATTGTTATTGTTACGTTTCCGGTCTATCTGCCTTTTTCGTGAAATTTATACTCTCTCAACCCTTCTGTTACCAGCAGTTACTCTTTTCTCTTCTTCTCCCGTCTGGTGCAAAAGCTGAAGTCCTAAAGTGTTTCTTGGTCGTTTTTTTTTTTCCCCTTCTAATTTTCGGTCCACCAGCCGCTTCCCTGAAATTCCCCTGAAACAATTCGAAAGCTGTTAATCCCTTTCTGCCCGTTTGTTTTATTTCATTTTTAGATCCTGAACCCAAATGCAATAATCTAACTTACCCCTATTTTACTGCCTCTTTTCTGCGCACATATAATGGCCTCGAAGACACCTTCAGGCCTACTTAGCTTTGTTAGTCAAATAAAATAATACCAAAATTCGGTACTCAAAGGACCTTTGGGTGTCAGACGATATATGTTGTTCCTGGGACAGTGGTGTTGCATAACATGTCAGAAGAGTAATCATCATGTGCTAAGTTTGAGGTGAAAAAATAATCAAGTCCACATTCCATTTCATTCGCAACGTGCCCAGGCCTAGATGGGTATATACGTGTGAAAATACTTCTAGAAATGTTTAATATTGCATGCATTTAACAGCAAATACAAAGAACAAAAAATATGGCCTGTCGCCAACCTGCGCCCCAAGCAACCCAAAAGCATGTGTTTCATTATTTTACTCCTTCCGGCTATCCATTCCTCTTTCCGAATTCACCCTATCGCACCGGAATCAAAGCAGGATCCATTTCCTGGCGGCTAAGGTCATGGCGGTCCTTGAACGAGTCGGTGATCTCTTCAAGGCAGCCTGAAGCAGCAGCAAAGAAGCCGAGGAATGTCTTGCTAGGCGCAAGCACTCGAGAAAGATACTCTGGGTGAAACTGCACGCCAACATACCACTTGTGGTCTTTGAGCTCGATGATTTCCATCCGCTCACCTTTCTCGTCCCTGCCTACAAATGCCAACCCGGCCTTCTCCAGCGGCTCCACCATCTTTGGGTTGACCTCGTAGCGATGGCGATGCCGCTCCCAGATGGCGGGTGCGTCTCCGTATAGCTTGCGCAGACGGGACCATTCTGTGTTAGGCTGGAAGATGGTGAGCCGTTTCCCCAGTCGCATCGTCCCGCCCATTTTCTCCTTGTTGATTTCAGGCATGTAGACGATTGCCGGGGTTGCATGGTGCTCGTCAAATTCCTCACTATGAGCATCTATACCGCAGACGTTGCGTGCATATTCGATGACAGCAAGCTGCATTCCTAAGCAAATGCCTAGGTAGGGGACGTTGTTGGTACGGGCCCATTTGGCAGCTTTGATCATTCCTTCCGTTCCCCGACAGCCGAAACCTCCAGGGACGAGGATTCCGTCTGCCATACAGACAGCATGCCAAGCTTTATGGAACTCTGCGGGGGAGGTCTCTTGCGTCGTCTCTTCCAAGTGAGAGGCATCAACCCAGATAAGGTCAATTTTGCGTTTACAATGCATAGCCGCATGTTCCAGTGACTTGCTTACACTCATGTAGGAGTCGTGGAGGGCTGTATATTTGCCAACAAGAGCAATGGACACAGTCTCCTGCGTATGATCCTGGGCTGTCGCCAAAGATTTCCACGCAGTCCATGTAGCATTACCCTGCTGCACAAGTTTTTTGGGTATAGTGACAGTATCAAGCTGAAGGACACGGTTAATGGTCGAGAGGACACCCTGGTTTTCAAGAAGGACGGGAACGTGGTAGGTTGTGGAGACGTTGTGTACTGTGAGAACCTGGTCCCGATCAACCTGACAGGCGCCGGCAATTTTGACAATTGTTTGATCTTCGAGAGGTCTCTCGCAACGGCACGCAATCTAGAAAGGGTTGAAACAATCAGCTAATAGGGCAGAAAATGCGAGGGAAGGAGCAGAACGTCGGATATACCAAATCTGGACTAAGACCTGCGCTCCGGACATCGCTGATCGCCCGCTGGGTAGGTTTCGTTTTCTGCTCGCCGCTACCAGGCGGAATTACGGGGACGTACGAAACATGGATTTGTAGAAAATTGCCCTTTCCAGCTCGTCTCTGCAGCTGGCGCATGGCTTCAAAAAAGACACCGGATTCCACATCTCCGATTGTGCCTCCGAGCTGCGATAAGAGTAAGTTCAGAATTTGAACAATGGTGACAGATATCCGGATGCCTAAGAGGGGCCTTACCTCAACAATACAAACGTCTGGCTCTTGGCCGGATTCATCAACGGGAATTTTAGCCACGCGTTCAATCCAATCTTGGATTGCGTCTGTCAGATGTGGTACAATTTGGACCGTTTTGCCAAGATAGTCGCCACGGCGTTCACGCTCAATAACGTGTAGGTAGATCTTGCCAGTGGTTATATTATGCTCGTGACTCAGGGAAATATTCAGATAGCGCTCGTAGTTTCCCAGGTCCAAATCAACCTCCCCGCCATCATCTAAGACGTATACTTCCCCATGCCTATGTTCCCAGTCAGTTCTAGTTGGCCCTCTTTCGAGTCTTCTACTTGTGGGGGAAACCAGGAGTTCAAATTAAAAGGGTGAACTAACTCTGTAGGGCTCATAGTCCCAGCATCAACATTCATATATGGGTCTATCTTAATACTGGTCACCTTTAGACCACGAGTCTTCAGGAGTAGCCCAGTGCTGGAGGCAATAATACCCTTGCCAACCCCGGAGATGACACCTGCACGCGAGAGGGTTCGTTAGACACTCCTGCGAAAAACACACGGAATCACAGGGTACAAAACATACCTCCCGAAACCAAAATGTACTTCATCTTGATGCGATGTTGAAGTGGCATTGATGAGCCCTAAATTCGCAATTCGCCCCTCTTCGGGGAGGGGGCGGAAGGGGGAAAGAAGAAAAAAGGGGGAGAAAAGAAACAAAAAACTTAGATGGTGTGTTTGCTCCGCAGCGGCAGTATTCCGAGAATGGAAAGCGGTGAGTTTAGACGCGGCCAAGCGAAGTAACCTTCATACTGGTGGAGGGCTTGGCTTGGATGGTTCGTCTTCCATCCTCTATCAGTATGGCAGAGGGATGAAAGAACTCTTTTGTCTCAGTGATCTAACAGATTATGAGATATGTGTTTGTATAAGTGAATATTAAAAACAGAGATTTAAATCAGATTAAGATTAGAAAAAAAAAATAATTTTTATTTAATGCATAGATGTAATATCAGATTACTGCTAAGAAACTATAAGCTTACTACGTAGCATTTGACCTCTTCGCAAATTATCACACTCTTGTTGCGTACGAGCAGCTATTAATCCAGTAGTTATCTATTTCACGTCTTATTCTCCTATCCCTCTCGGATAGGTGGGCCGACGCCCCTATATATACGTAAGTTCTTGCTTATTTACATATGTATTTGGGTAAGAGTGATCGCAGGATAGGTAGGAGCGATCGCAGGTAATAGGGGCGATATGATATAGGGAAAGCTCCGATATTGGAGCGGAAGAAGGAGCGAATAGATAGGGGGATAGATAGGGGGCGTAGTACGCCACAACTCTAATCAAATTAAGCACTATATTTAGGCTTCTATTACTTCATTTCCACATTAGCTCCCGCGCTCTTATTACGGTCGATTCAACATTGAAGAATACCCTCAATAATGTGATACAAGATCTCTGTGATGAACTCTGCATCTAGTTCCAACCCACCCTTCTTTGAGAACTTGCACACTCTATGCTCTCACATAGAAAGCTTCCCATGCGCAAGAAGCAGTTGCTTCGTTCAAGCTATGATCATAGACTATTCATGAACTGGGTTGGCTTATGATACCTACCAGAAAGATCATTGACACCAAAGGTAGCATCAGCTTCGCGAATTACATTAAGGACCTGTCAAGTGTTGATCCAGATAAATCCTCTTGTTGATAACCCTCAGAATTAAGGAGGTTGAAAATATCCTCCTCATCTATTTTGGCAAGCTTTTCATCAGGAGTTGTATATGGAGCAAAGGAGGTGTTGTTTTCTTAGAGACTCCCTGCTCAGTCAAAAGTTAGCAAAATAAAGTCGCAATAGTAGACTTCCCAAACATTCAAGATAGCGGATGTGATCCTCCTTGCTTTGATCCAGCATTCGGTAAGAGAATGATTGATGAACAGCAGCGCGTATTATATCAACACTCCATGCTAGCAAAGCGCTGGCTCTGTCAAAGACTACAGCCATATTCCGAGACTCGGGATGGGGCTCTATTCAGCAGCATTGAGCAGATTTTTCTATTCTAGATGTAATAGGGAAAATTTCTTGGCTTCGAGGAATTGCACTATAAAGCATGATCAAACTTCAATCATGGTGGGAGTTGCCACTCCAGGAGGGTATTTGGTCCATGGTAGTTTCCATGCGATGTGTGACAGCCGTCATGTCTATAATCTGCTGGGTTTTCTCGACGTCCGGTGGACTGTCAAAGTTTTGAGTTGGTTACGTGACGCGATAGCTCTGATGTTGTCAGGTTGAGAGTGTGATCAAAACAAACAGGTATCAATGTTGATCCCCCTAGGGTAGAGATAAGGCTAACACTTGTCTTCTATTAGAAGGTGATTTATATTCCCGCGACAAGGGGAGCCACTAGCACCTCTGGGCAAATTGAAGGAGACCCGGGGGCGAGCGCGGACGATGGGGTCATGGGGCTAGAGCTACTGGTGAACGGGTCAGTCGCTCCGCTCCGCGTGGACGCCCTATACCGAAAATATAGGACGGAAAGTGTTGCAGATCAGTGGAACAAGTATCAGGGGATAGAGAAAGGCAGCAGCCCGATCCGATCAGCAGGGACGCGCGGGCGCAACAATATGTCCTGGCGGGGTGGGCAATCCACGAGAAACGAACAAAGTCGTCCGGGTGAAACCTGCATGAAAGATAGTCATTCCATCCCAATGACGGAAATGTCACCCGTCAAGGGAGCAACCAGAGAGTCAAGTCCTTATTGTTATTCTATTGAGGTTTATTATTGATGCTATTCAGAGAGAGAGGGTCCTGCATTGCTATTCTATTCCGTTCGCAGCTGAGTCTATTGAGCTGACTAATTCTTGCACCTCCTTGCCCACGGAGCCCTTGACAGAGGCTTCTGCTGACTGATATCTCAGGGGTTCAGTTACCAATCTCCCTAAAACATACCATCTCCAGTACAATACAGCCTCATATCTTGACAGGTGACAGCGTACATTTTGCTCAATCTGGAGTGGGCTGAGAGAAATAACATTTGGGATCAACTCTTCATAGGCTTCCCCCATCCCAGCAGCAAAACAGCTCAAAGAATTCAGGCTAAAGTGCTTTGAATTTCAAATTCTGAAGAGTAATTTTGGGATCTTCATCAGGGTCGGCAGTGGTTGAGGCCCTGGGCGTTGGATATTGTTGCCTATGACGTCGAAAGACGAGAAGCCGTCAGAAAGGGGCCGTTCATCAACTGAGACAACAGGAGAAGGGGGAGGAGGAAGAGGTGTAGGAGATATTGGAGTAGGATGAGGTGAATTCAATCGAGCTAGTGGGTAATGTTCCCATTATCACTGCTGCTGCTTTATCTACTGAAGAGAAATCTGACTATCCGGATTTCTGTGTTTGTATTGAAGTGGCAGCGGTTCTTTTGGTCGGAGTCTGATATTCAAGCTATTGACAGTGCTAATAATTAGCCTTGAGAAGAGATATGGCTGAATATCTGGCCAAGTTGCTTTTGAGTGTTCTGGAAGAGGCGGATCATAATCCAGATGATCATATGTTGATGCTGAGTCCAGCTGTTTCAAGCTGAACATTGCCAAAAATCCAATGCATCCTGAGAATGGCTAGCCGCCATATCGTTGCTGCTCATGGCCGCAGGGGGTGGCTAACATGAACCCACGTGTTCACTGCCAATGATGGTGTCAAGATACCAAATTCAACAGACTTGAGATGAGTTGAGTATATTCTCCCGATGCAAGGCCTTGTTAGTAATGCTTTCTAGTTGTCTGTTGTAACTGTGTTGGTAGGACCAGGTAGGCAGTTCTCTAATTGTCTACAGTGTTGACGATAGATTCAAGCATCCGAGTCAGGAGCTATTGACTTGAGCTAGGCAATGTAATCATTTGGAGCTGGAAGATGGCCACAATGCTTTCCCCAGAGTTGAGACCATTCCAGTGATGTAAGCATCAGGTATGTTGATGGCCCTTCTGATTGTTGCTTGAAATGATGAATTGTAACCGTGCTCTTCAGTACTTGATATAACATGATGGCCTGCGCCGCCATTTCTCTAAAATAACGAGGAGGAAGTAGCATAATTTCTTTCTCCTTTGATGTTCTAACTAATCAGGATCAAGTACAGATATTGGTACCTTATTTTACACACCATATCTTAATTTTCTTGCACACTGTTGCAGTAATGATGGACTCTCTTGAGAGCTGAAGATGAAATATTGAAAATACCAGTTTGAAGAATGAAGTCTGAAGAAGAATAAAGATTTCACTTGAAAGGCTTGCCTCCCCGCCAACTCGGATAAATATTTTAGCGAAAGAGTTGGGACCTCTGCTATGGTACCCCTTTATTTTCGTTAGGTT
>JAFEJD010003001.1:0-17294 GCA_018296065.1 Blastomyces percursus | reverse complement strand
ACTGGGTTTGCAATGGGAATAATTGCAACCTGTATGGTTATCACCAGCTCTGAGCGAAGAGATCGTCCGAGGTTATTACAGTCTGGAAATAGACAATGGGCAACTGTGGTAAATGCAATCAATGCCATGGGATGGGCCCTAGATCCGATGTATATACTCAAGGGAAAGACGACTCCATCATACGAAGACCAGGTTGGACCTGCCATCTACTTGGATTGTGAAGAATAGTCCAAATGGATGGACCAATGATGAGCTTGGACTGTTTTGGGTTAAAGAGGTTTTCGACAGACAAACTCGGCCCCGTACGAAGGGACAATATGGATTACTTATCGTGGACATCCACGGAAGTCATGCTACCCCGGAATTTGATACCTATTGTATGGAGAATCGGATTATTCTTCTATACATGCCTCCTCACTCCTCGCATATTTTACAGCCCTTGGATGTGAGCTGTTTCGGTCCCCTAAAGCAATCGTACGGACGGAAGGTTGAGAATCAAATACGATGTGGAATCAATCATGTGGATACGCTGGGTTTCCTGGGCTTGTATAGGGATGCTCATCTTGAGACCTTCACGGAGCAAACTATACAAAGTGGATTTAAAGCCACTGGGCTGGTTCCATACGATCCTCAGGCAGTTCTATCAAGACTTCAATTTTCTACCCCTTC
The DNA here is from genome assembly GCA_018296065.1 of Blastomyces percursus. Lineage (NCBI taxonomy): Eukaryota > Fungi > Ascomycota > Eurotiomycetes > Onygenales > Ajellomycetaceae > Blastomyces > Blastomyces percursus. Next base: position 16,625 of record JAFEJD010003001.1, on the reverse strand, counting down.
TCCACCTACTACTTCACATGGCTCCGAAAGCTCCTGGACTCCAAAAACGCCTAAGGATATTACAAAGGTGCGAAGACAAGCAGCAAGGTTTCAAAATCAAATGCAACACCGTACGGAGCCTCTTTCAAGTCCAACCAATCGATTTCTAGACAAGCTCTTTCTTAACTATGAGAAAATTATGGTTAAGAATGTTCTCCTTACACAAGAAAATATGGAGCTTAGATCCGCAAACGAGAAACAATCACAGCGAAGGAAAAGAAAGAGCACATATATTCCCCATGGAGGTGCAGCTCAGCGCGTACGAACAGATAAAGGAGATGATAAGGATTCTACGCAGATAACTGCCGAGAACTCTGCACGAGGGAATGACAGGAATTCCATACAGGTAGCAGCTTAAGACTCTATACAAAGGAATGATGGAGAATATACACAGAGGCCAATAATCCTGTACGTAGAAAACGAGCTCCTAATCGCTGTAGTGTGTGCAGGGCTCTTGAGCATACTGCTCGCAATTGCCCTCGCCTTGGTTAGCAACCCATTATCACATTGATCATGTACATACAATATATGAAGCTCAAATAAATCATTTGTTGATGAGATATGAAGATTAGTAGCTGATATGTTATTAGAGTTTGATATCACGTGGGTGGCTGACCGGGTTCGCGGTTGAAATAGTTAAGTTAACTAACGAAAGAATTCACCATCATCATCTCTCTGTTCCAAGGTTCTGTTGGAGCCCTAGGCTTCCTAGTACGGACTAGCGCCCCGCACACTGTATATTACCCACTAGATAGAGCCAACATGCAACAACTCAGACGTCCTACAGGTTCCAACCCTGGAAGGAGCCCTAGGCTTCCTAGTACGGACTAGCGCACACTATATATTACCCACTAGAGATAGGCCAACTTGCAACAACTCAGACATCCCCACAGTTATCAGATGGACGTAGTTTTTGGAGTATTTGGCTCTTGGGAAACCATACCCAAGCATATCATTATTGATATAAATGAAGGACATGCTTCTTGTCATTTTTCAATATACATACAATATTTTTAAGGGGATACTCATCGTTAACTCTGCCTGTGGCTCGTCCGGGCCCTAGGATATCTATAACCGCGGATAACTAATTGACTAACTAATTGATCCCTCTCCCCCCCTCCCGCACGACCCGGCGATCCCTGAACCGAACCGCTAAATCAGCAACAACTACTGCGCCGATTTGCGCCCCTCTGCCCGCATTCCACGCGCACGCTTAAATCATAGACCCCCTCGTGACTGATTTCCAAATTGAGGATCCGGACGGCTCCATGCAGAAAAAGCCCTTGGCAATCTGGGCGTTGCATCGCTCAACCTGTTGTCTACTGGTCCTGAATAGTCCAGGGCAGTCCAGGACGTGAGCCGAACGAACGAGCCCAAGAAAAGAGCTGGGCCATCCTTCGGAGCCCGCCGCCACGGTTCGTGTTTATGCAAAGCTCTCAAGGAGAAGTTCGGGTCAGTTAACTTGAAATAGTTACCGCCCGACGCTGTGTGGGTTCCGGATGCGAAGTGCATTGTTTGCGTCAGGGCTGCAGCCATAGATTAAAGTTTCTCTCAGTCCGAGCTCAGAGAATCAACACTAATCAATATTAAAAAGTTCCGTTTGATTTATGCGGCTATTTAAACCGAGGAAACATGCGCTGGAACCTGTCTGCCACGAATGAGGAGCTTCTTGAATTTCACAACACCCCCTCAAATTTTTATGCCATAGGGGCTTGTCGCCCAACTGGTCAGCTAGGTTTGGGCATCAAGCCCGCGAACTAGTGCAGGGGTTTGTCCATATTTAGCACGCTTCTTGGAATCCTAGGGCCCGCCTTTCTGACTTGACAACCCGCTTCCCAAGCCCATCGTCAAACTTGGAACCACTTTTTTCAATCTCCGGCGTCACCGGTGCATGGGCCTCGAACTGCTACCAGAACTGCATGTTTTTTTGGGGGTTTGTGAAGGATCCGATGGCTACATGGACGGGGTAAATCCTTTTTCATTGTTTGTGAAGGAACAAAAACCTGGGGTGATATCAACGAGAAAGAACAATTCTGCAAAGAGGTTGAAATTGCAAGGGTCTTCTTTCATGTCATCCGTTCATGCCCCAATGTGATATCCTGTTTTGGGGGTTTTTACACACCAGTGACTATATCTTTTTTGAATATATGAAAAACATTTGTCTTTCCTGATCTCAGACCGACCTGAAAATATTCTCTATTCGACCGCGATCTCCTTGCTTTTAAGTTTTGAATTTTTGACTATTCTACAGAGATTGGGCCGCGAATTTGAAGCTTCCATTACCTCGTATGGATGATTGCTTGGTAGTGAATGTAGCGTCATCGCGGGACTGCAGGCCTACTGGTTCCATCATTCTACCTAAATTCTGGCTTTGAGCTTTATGGAGATCATTGTTTTGGTAATGATAGCCCCGTTAAGGAACACAGACCTATTGTCTTGGATCTGCTACAAAATATGATATTCCAGAACCGAACAGGGAGCCAATGATTGATATCATGCCAAGGAGTGACTCCAGAACAACTACATACATATGGCGTATGGGCCGCAAGGCTTTTGGGTTATAGATTGAAAGAACTAGGGTGTTCCACGCCAAATAAATCACAGGCGTGTTTGTTGGAACAACTAGCTACGTGAGATAAGGCGTTGAATGCATAACGGCATCTGTGATTAACCTTTGGGGGGCTTTTTAGCGGTAGTTGTTCTAATTGTTGCCCTCTTGTTTCCCCGTCTCAACTCTTTCCTTACGTACGGAGTACACCACCATACATCAAATTTAAGTTGAAATATATTGGATATTCACAGGAAGGAGAAATAAAATAATGTTGACACTTTAGGTGAAACATGCAAGGCATTTCCCCTCCTACTCATTTTCTACAGATTGAGGAATGCCTGCAGTGTGCCGTTCAGAAGAACGAGACTCATTCGGATATCTACTTCTGAAAGCCAAAACGATCGCTTTGGCGTATTTTACTTCTTTTCGATTTCTTCGAGGCGAGCTGAACGGCTCAGCTTCAATGCCTGATTCCGAATGGCTGTGGCTCTGTATTGGACATGGGACATGCCATTTCCGCAAAACACATTCCTGCTGGATCGTGATTCTGCCCTGGACATGCGAAGTTAAATCTTGCTATCCCTCGCGTGCTGAAGGGGGTTCATCGCGTGCTAAAGTGTATTGACGTCTCAAAAGTGTCCACTATGACCGGGAGCTATGGATCGCGGAAAAGCTTGCAGCCAACTTGTTTGATTAGTTCAGCACGGGTAGAATGTTTGAGCAGAATAAATTTAAACTTACAGAGTGGGGAAAAAGTAAATATTTTAACACTTAAAAATTGAGTTTACTTTCTGTTGCCACTGCGGGAGCGGAGTTTGTTACGACGAGATTTCCTCGACTTGCGATCCATTAGTTTACCTTTTTTGACTGGCTACTTTTCCTTAATTCTAACCATCGCCGGTTCAATTGTGGCGCATTGTGTTTAAAGCAAAATATAAAAACTACAAAGGCAGGCCCGAGGTGTTTGTTCCTCTTATATTATTCGCTTTATGCGACAAGTCCTTTGAACACGAGGGCACGAGCCGGATTTAACCAGCTGAGATATCTCGGCCATCAATTGCCAATTGGTATAAATACAACTACTCCCCGCGGCCACAGGCTGCCCACCAGGCAGTCAATACGATAATTGTACATCTCCAGTGCACATTTGACCATATAGCGTGGATTCAGCTGCCTCATCGGACACAATACTACCGCAAGACTTAATCTGAGAACGCCTACATACACCGCGAAGGCAGCGTTAGCCGACCTGGAAAGCAGAAGAATCTAACTAAGCCACTCGAGCTGTTCGCCTGCACGACCTCTGTTACTTTTTATTTTCTTTTTTGTGGCGAGACAAAAAAATTTGGCCACGTTATCTTTCACGTCGCCGTTTCCAATTCGAAAATATCGCAAGAGGACAGTGAAGGAGCAAAGCAAAGAAAGCGGCGCAAAGAATAAAAGAAAAGAGCCCCGAGAGGAGAGAAAGGTTGTCGAGGAAAATCGAAGCGAAAAGCTTCGAAAGAGAGTGCTGTCAAAGCCATCTACCCTATCACAAGGCCGAAACCCGTCTTCATGCCCATCCGTACTTTATATATCTCTCTTCTCTCGCCCAGCCAAAGCCGACTATTGCGCAGAGGTGATTGTTCTCGCTGACCGCCTGGGAATGGAAACTCTGGGTTCAACCCTCGTCGCCTTCAGTCGCAGGTCTCTCCTTCCCCGATCTCGTCCCCAGCTGCAGCCAGTGTCAGTTGCGCGCGCCAAAACCCAAGGTCAGCCCTCAACCCAAGTCCACGTTGTCCTGTCTCTTCGCGAGCTGTTGGACCGCTCGGTTCACCAGCGTTATACGTCCGACATCTGCTGCATGACCTTCCTTGCTCAGCGGAGCGGCTGATTACACGACCGGATTGTGTGCCTGCCTGCCTGCTGCGTTGAGGGTACTGTTTCCTCCTGTGAACGAGTTCCGCGCATCTACATAGGCGGAGTGTGTTTGTATTTGTTGTGTTGTGATAAACCACTCACTCCTCTTTTCCTCGTTTTTCTTTTCTAGCCCCGAGATATTCATCTTTCTTGTGTCGTGGTCCCCAGATTTCGGTGGAGTTAAATCAACATACCCAAAATTCTTCGTCACATCCCAAGCCATTGTGTGTCTTCGGTGTTTTGGCTGGGCTGCCTCTTTCCCTCCCCAACAAAATACATTTGCGGCTCCTTACATACATAGCAATGGTATGTCAGGGTTGACGACTTCAATTCGAGAAAGGGGTAAATAGGTCGCGCAGAGCTGGGAGAAGAGGCCCGAGAAGAGAGGTCCGATATACTGGAGTTGACAAGTATTAATTTGGGTGGTAGAACCGACTCAAGTGGTTGTTGCGACACAATACTCCCACTTCGCAAGCCATTCTGTCTTTTTGGAACTTGCATTGAAAGAATATTGGTTGGCTTATTGGTTCATTTGCCAGCAAGTGGCTATCTCCAAATGGTCGGGCTAATCGTCATCCTTTTCTTGTCCTCTCTTTTATTTATCGTGAACTTCACTTGTCGACATCGGGAGCCATCTCACGCTTGCACCCCCTCGCAGCCACACGGTGAACTGGGGAAGCGAAGCAGAAAGGCATGCCGCGGCAACTTAACAGGAATGGGCCACCTAAAATCAGATAGCACTACGTCCCAAAAATCTCATACCACAGCGCATACTTGCCCGGAAATCCCTCCTGGCACTCAACCGTCCTATCTTGCCGAAGGTGGTGCTAATATAGTCTACAAGTTTACGGTTCCCAATAACCATGCTCCAGCTGCGACGACAAATGGGCACGGGCAACAGCAGAATAGCAGGAAATTGCTGCGGCTGAGGAAGCAGATCGATTCTGGCACGCCCTACCCCGACACTATGAATAACTTTGATAGCTACATCAGACCTATGTTTGATGACCACGAATTGGTCGACCAGGAACTTGTTAGGCTCCCTAAAGGATTTATAGGATATTGTAACGAACAGCTCCGTGTAGATGAAGCGCGGAATTTACGCCCAAAAGGACGTTTTGGTGTTTACTTATCCGTCAAGGAGCCCTTCGGTTTAATGATCACTGATATGACTCCAGCTCCAGGGTCAGGCGAATGCCTGTGGGAATTCAAACCGAAGTGGTTGATTCAGTCGCCATCAGCACCGCCCGACGCAAAACGATGCAGGACTTGTGCGTTGCGAGAGATGAAAAATTATAATGCACGAAAAGCTGGCGGCTCTGAAAAGCAGTCATTTTGCCCGCTTGATTTAGTTTCGGATAACTTTGAGGATGTATTGCGCGCAACACGATTTATCCGTGGGGGTCATGGGAGAGAGCGTGTCGCCGCGTTCTTGCATCGAAATAGTACCCTGCTGAAGCTTCAAGAATGTCAGCGCCAGATGAATGCAGTAGGCCTCCCTGGTTTACGGGCACATATTCGGGAGCGTGCAATTTCCATGACGCTGAGGGACTGCACCATGTTTGTTAGGGTAAGTGGCTAGCATCACCAGAACAAGAAAATGGTACGCCGAGGTTGACATTCTATCTTTCAGGTTCCACATGACGAACATGAACCTCTCGAAGCACGTCTGGGAGATCTTGATTTCAAGAGTGGAATCGGCGGGAAGCTGCAGTATTGGCGAGTAACAGAAAGTCGACTCATTGAAGACGGGTGGTACAGAGGCACCCATCAGGATCAGGGGCCTAGCGAATGTTCGTTGCAAGGGCCGCGAGGTGACTTCCATGCGTTTGGGGAGGGAAAGATATAGTAATGATGCTGGGGAAAGGAGGGGTGTACACCTTTCTATGCGATACTACAGAGGGGGTCATTGTAATAATGGGCGCTCAGTGGGTTGTCTACCTACGCCTTGGCTAAGGAAAGTAGTTGATGTATATTAGATTTTTTTCCCTAATGACTTTTGTTGTGGTCGGTTGAGTTTGTGGGCTTTTTCGTTTTCGTTTCTCTCCCCTTTTTTTACTTTTTCCCGTTAACTTGGTTGCGCTACGCAATAATTTATTTTTAATCCTACCTCGATGATTATTACGCTCTATAGGCAAGATTCAGTGCCAGTGTTTATGAGCTAACGGTGAGATTTAATCTCTAAGAAATCGTTTTTGTACACTCTGGCGCACGGTACTTGATTTTGAAGCCGGATCAAACGTGTAAACCGTTCTGGTAAGAGTGATAGTTCAATTATTTGGGTATAACACGATTTTATTTTATTTAGTAGTTAAAAGCTTTACACCATATTTGATTTTTAATGATTACTTTTACACTGTGTCCGTCAAGTACGAGGGGGAGGTTCCGTAGGACGTCTTGAGTTGTTGCATGTTGGCGGGTAATATACATATACAGTGTGCGGGGCGCTAGTCCGTACTAGGAAGCCTAGGGCTGCAAACAAATGAAAAATATGCATTGTTAAGCATTGGTAATGCCATCTGGCATGTGGGATGACATTTGCGCTTAGAGAACGTTTTAGCGCCGGACTTGAGCCTCGGAATAAGACCCGAAGCCCGCTTGCTATATTTGGATGTGTTTAATACAGATTTTGGGAGACAGGATATAAGTAATTCCGGTGGTATATGCGGCGCCTGTCCTTTTCCCCGGTTTCATTTTCTTCTACTGTCTGTCTATGAGGATGGCCAATTTGTCAGTTATGAATAATTGAATGTTTTCTTTCTGAGTTTCTGATAAACTCTTGCGATGGAGCCTGCCACCGTGCCCCGCCGTTGGGAACCGCAAACAATTTGCTCTTTTAAATGACAGCTCCTTTCCCTAACTCCCTCATAAACTTTTTTTCTTAATTAAGTCAAGCAGTTTCAAACGAGTTCATTTCGTCTTGATATCCCTCAATTGCTCCCGTATATCGTCCTTTCCAATCAATCGACAATTCATACCCGTTTAGAGTCTTAGCGGCACTTATCTTTCTATTCTCTCAAAACCCTCCATTCTTCCACAGCTCCAAAACCGATGCCAGTACCGAAAACAGGGCCCAGAACAATGACTGTAATTACACCTAAACCCCTCATCCCCGCCGCTACCGCCGCCGCCTTGATAGAACTCGCCAAAGCCCGTCGCTCTGTTTATGAGCTGTCCGCCTCGAGCCCAGTACCAGACTCGGAGATTCAGGAACTCGTCAACAGTGCGATCCTGCATGTGCCAAGTAGTTTCAACACACAGTCCACTCGCCTCGTGCTGCTCCTGCATGAGGAGCATACGAAGCTGTGGGATCTAGCGTCCAAGACATTCGAGGAAGGGATGGTCGCGACGGGACAAGTGCCGAAGGACATGTGGGAGAACCGTACAAAGCCCAAGTTGGAGGGATTCAGGACAGCATATGGGACCGTATGTACTTTTTTTCCCCCGCCTGTCATTTCTGGGTAAACGAAGCTGTGTTCCGCAAAAATCCACATAATTAAACTATTTGCGCGCATGTAGATTTTGTTTTTCGAAGACCCAGCACACATCGCGCCTCTAGCAGAGAAATATCCAGCGTATGCAGATAGATTTCAACCCTGGACACAGCATGCGAGTGCCATGCATCAATACTATCGTTCGTAAAACCCCTCCTCCCATCCACTCTAAGGCTTTATTTGAAAGATCCCTTGGCATGTTTCGCCATTGCATCAGGCTTGAAAAAACCATATGTTTAACAGCCCATTGTTATGTAGTTTGGCTCGCCCTTCGATCCGTCGGCCTCGCCGCAAATTTGCAACATTACAACCCCATAATCGACGAAGAGGTTGCGAAGACATGGTCGATTCCTACCGAATGGGAGCTGGTCGCCCAGATGGTCTTCGGCACTGCAACCGGCGAACCAATGGAGAAGACATTTAAGCCGTTGGAGGAGAGAGTAAAGGTTTTTGGGGCGAAGGAGTAGACTTTCGATTTGTATTGGGAATGCGGGATTGATCGCGCATATACGAGAGACCGTGGAATGGGATACAACTTTGGCGATGCCCATCGTCATCGGGTTAGATTTATTTCAGCTGCGAGTTTGTTTGATTTTCTATTATTCTTTTGGTTTTCATCTCTGAAGCGCTCTCTTCCTTAGATTTAAAACTTTTAGCGTCGGGCGTTCGCCTTGATTGTACTTGTTTTAGAAAAATGGCCATGTCCACCAAAAGAACCGCCAATAGAAGGGCAGATATACGACGTCTGTTTCCGTGCAAGAGTCCTAGCAGAAATCTACACCATAATTAATTAAAGATTTTCTCCCAAGTAATATTAAACCGCACCTCGTAGCAAACAGGAGGGGTTCAACATTAAATGGAGCGTGTAACATAGCAGGGAAACACTTCACAGCTAGGCTTTCCGGTAATGGCAGGGCTGAAAATGGCGAGGCTTTCTAGGGTATAAGAGTGAGTGCAAATGGCCACTACATGGCCAATTGACTCCGGAAATTCCATCGTGCGTCTGGAACTGTTCAGATGATGATAGAGCTTCGACAGAGCCGGAGATCTCAGCCACTGTGAACCGGTGCCTCGAAAGATGGGGATGAAAGGACGAAATTGTGGGTTCTTTTGTGTGTTTAGACATGATTGTTGAGTGGTTGGGAAGCATGTAGAAAATGTGCGTAAACTCGACATTTATGTCAAATTGGCCCCAACGAACATTTTTGGAAGGGATCGGTTCGGCATTCCCAGAGGGGCCGGCTTAGAAGGCGGGTCAGTAATAAATATGAAATTTAGAGGTTCCGTTTCTGGTGATCAGAGACCGAGATTTCGGATAATCTTCCATGCATGCGGATGGATGCCAGAGCGATATTGTTTCGTCGCGATTCGACCTTGCGGCAGGAATAGGGAACTGGCTAAGCATCAGGGGAACTGTTAAGTAGCCGAATTTCTAGTTAGACAGAGCATACCCCGAGCTTGTTAGATGCGAGATTCCTCGCCCGTTATTCCAAATGCCTCGATATCCTTCAAATTTGCATGAGAACCGAAGGGCAAGAGTAAAAATCTATTTCTTTTTCACAATGGTTGTAATACCCTCGCTCTTTCTCAACTCATCCAGCTTAGCTTCCCGTTCAGTAAGCTTCGCCTTCTCTTCTTTAAGCATCTGATCTACAGTCTTAAGGGCCTCAGCCAGTCTATCCAGCTCCTTCGCTTCTGTCTTCTGACTATAAGGGTTCTTCGGGCTATCTGAGTACGGGATCTCCGCCGTCCTCCCTGGCTGCGGTTGGGGTTGCTTAGCTCCCTTCCCTGTCTTCCCCTTAGGAAGTTGCTGCACCACTCCCGACCCGCCCGTAAGAAGATCGTAAAACTGCTCAACAGGCTCGTTGAACACAACCTCTTCATAATTCTGCGCCACAATAACGTCTCGCCTCTCCCTTTTCCCCTCGATGTCATCCCCATACGGGTGCAATTTTAGGCTGTGCCATAGCGTCTGCGGCTTCTCTGTCGACTCCGCAACAAAATATAACTTAATCTGAATTTCAAATTCGCCCCACCCCGTCTCTGTGACCTCGAACGGCGGTGATTCGATTGTGCGCACGCACTGCGCATAGGTCTCATGCAGCTTGAACTGCACTTTCTTCAGCCAGTATGATATATCTTCATCGTTGACTCCTTTGACGAATACGCGCCACTGGTGGGTGTGGTCTTCAGGGGCGTTGGGAGGACGTTTTTCAGGGTCAAAGGGCTGCGCTTCGCTCCCGAAAACTGCAAGCTTGACTGTTAGGAGAAGAGGAATGAGAGTCGGTGAATGAAGGAGTGTCTCTGTACAAATTATTACATACCGAAGGGTCTAAAGATTGAGATTCCCTGCGAAATCAGTTAGCGTCACGAGCGGTAGTTTAGGCAGCTTCCAACTTCATGGTGTAAACTCACGCGAACGCGCTTTGTGCCTGTTGGGGGAGCCATTTTCCAAAGATTATTTAAATACAGATATGAACAGGAGGAATGAAGTTAGCTCAGATGTTTAGTAGCAGCTTCAAAGAGTTCTCGGTGAGAAGCGTACGTACTGTTGCGACTCAACAATCGCCAAACTTTAACTTGCAATTAAATCACATGATTTAAATATGCGGAAGTTCGGTGAGCAAGGAACCAGCTTGCCGGAGTATGATATCGCCCTAAATGACCTCATACAAGCTCCGAAAAACATTTTGACAACGCGATAATAATAAAACGATTGGTGATAATATACTGACGCGACCGATCTAAGTTAATACCAATGGTGGCGACGAAGAGAATTGTGGTTGCAGGCGGAAGCGGATTTCTAGGTAAATAAATATAGCTGTCCTATCCTAGCGGCATTGCAAGCTCCATGTTAGCTAGTTTACCTGACTCTCATGATATAGGCTCTAGAATATGCAAATCAGCTGTGGCCCGAGGATGGGATGTAGTATCATTGAGGTAATTCGTCCCTTTAAGCTAACCCGACTACTGTCTCTACGTCCAGACATCTTAACAATTATTCATTTTCAAATTTTAGTCGGCACGGCGAACCGGCCTGGGAAACTATTACCTCGTCCTCGCATGCGCCACGGTGGGCGAAGTCTGTTGAATGGGCAAAAGCTGACATTCTAAAACCCGCCACCTATAAGCCGTTCCTCAAAGAAGCGTCCGCGGTCGTCCATTCTATGGGAATACTTTTAGAGGCGGATTACAAGGGAATTGTGCAAGGGAAAGAATCAGTAATTAGTGGGCTACAGAAATTGTTCGCATCCTCTAGACCCGGAAGCCAAAATCCGTTGCAAAGGCAAGAGGGGGAAGAATTGATAGCCAAAGAAGCAGGTGGCCAATTGACATATGAGCTCATGAACCGGGACTCTGGTTGGTTTGGAGCCAGCATTTTTCTATTCTTTTCATAGGGCCGTAAACTATGCTAATACGTTTCCTGCAACAGCTGTCGCTCTCGCGCAAGAAGCCTCCTACGAGCATGTTCCGACTTTTGCCTTCATATCAGCTGCGGCCGGAGCTCCAGTAGTCCCAGAAAGATACGTCACTTCAAAAAGGGATGCCGAGGCTCTCATATCTTCCAACCTCCCTGACCTCCGCAGTATTTTTATAAGACCGACTTTCATGTACGATTCGTCGCGCAAGCTTACATTACCCATTGCGCTGGGGGGGGTCGTAGGGTCGGAAGTGAACGCGCTTCTTGGAGGACGGCTCTCGTCTTTGGGGATGATGACCGCAAAGCCACTAAACGTCAATATTGTGGGCGAGGCTGTCGTGGAGGCAATTGGTGATGACGATGTCCAAGGTGTTGTGGGACCCAAAAAGATTGAGACGTTAGCAACGAAGGGTTGGAGAAGATCTATGCTTTGATCTGGGGCCATTGTCTCTCTCCTTTGATTTGAATATGGTGTTGCGAAGAAGGACGACTTGTATATTAATCGAAATCGGGATTTTCTCTTCTCGCTTGTACAATAAATATTCTCTCAAATCATGGTACCCCGTTCGAAACTGTCTCGGATTTCCGCAGTATACTGGACAATAAAAGTTAGCAAGAAGTACTGCTAAAAAATACGCTTCTAACGTACCTTGTTATAGAACCTCGCCAATTGTTGGTTAAATTTCTTATTCTGGTCATTGATGTAGGTAACATCATCCTCTTCGTCGCCACGGCCGCGGTCCCTACGCTTCTTCAGGCGAATCTCCTCTGCTTTTCTCAAGTCCGCCACCAATCTATCAACCGCGGCGCGGTCTGGTTTGTTCTCCGTGAAATCTACTGAATCGGCCGTAGAGTAGAAGGTGCCATTTTTATCAACCGCAACAAGCTCGCCATCTTCTGCTTCCACTATCTGTAGTCCACCGCTTGCGGCAGCTTTTTCCACAGCCAAAATTTTATCCTTTTCATACGCCTCAAGGTCTGGCTGCATTTGCCTCATCTGCCTTTTGTAGATCTTTCGGGCGTCTTGACGATAGTCTTGGAAAGCAGTATCGTCTCTGTGTCTCTGTTTCTTTTCCATGCGTTTGTCCCATTTCTCAGACTCTTCGATGGTCCAGTCCCAAGCACGCTTTCGCTCGAAATCCTCGCCCTGTGCTTCAGTATCTGCTTTGAGAAGGTTATGCGATGCAAACGCATGCTTCCGGGAGATACTAGAGAGAAGGCTGGGGTCAGTAGCTAGACGTTGCGATTCGGCAGCCGTTTCCTTTAGATTCCTTTCCGCAGCATTTTTCTACTTTATAGTTAGCGTGTCCCTGAACTTATCAATGTGAGCTAGGCGAAGGATGAAAACTCACAGCTCTTGCTTGAAGTGCTTTGAAACGCTCTCTCATTTCCTTAGTCCTAGAAGCAGCATCTGCTGTCTTATTGGTCTCCGGCTCTGCTGACAAAGACTTCGCATCATTTGATACGGGATGTTCTTTAGGACATGTAGGAGAGTTGCTATTCGCCTTCTGCACTCCAGCTTTGTCCATGGCAGTTCGTTTAACCAGGACTCGAGGTACCAAGATGTTGGGTAACTTTGTCCGGTGTGATTGCACGAGACAAAGAGGAGATCAAGTTTAATCACAGGCGCCGTTACTGGCAGATTCGCAGCTGTCGTTTGATGGGAATTCGGAAGTCGTAGATATATGATGGCTAGAACCATGTCCTAGGCGACGAACTGACGGTCGAGGTTTTGGCCCAGGCGGGGCCAGAATTGTCTATTTAGGACTAGCACGGTTTCCCCGAAACCCGGCGCCGTAATTTTTGTCACAGAGCCGCAATCTCGTCTTTTTATCTCAACTCTCGATTTTCTTGCGAAACTCCAGCTTCAACAAGATCGATCCAGCCATGGCCACCTTCCCCTGATCGCCTCCCTACGAAACTTTCTTAGGGACAGGAGACGTCCTCATGTCCAGACCTCTGATCTGCCGGTCATGGCTCCCTCCGCAACCAAGTCTTTGCCGCTACTCCTCTAGCTCTTCACTACGGCCCCGGCTGGTGACTTTTGATAAACTCTTGCACCATATACGACGGTCAACTCCGCGGCCGGAACCTTCTGCGTCTCAATTGCTCCGATACGCTTTGACGGAGACTCTAAAAACATCATCCAACAAATATTTTTCCCAGACTCTTGAAGAACACATGCTCAAGGCATTCTCTCACCCTAATTTGCCCGAGACGTGGACCATTTTCAACACAGATCCCTCGAAACGCAAACGCCTCAATAGACATTTCACCGTTGTTGATAGAATTGATCCTAGATATTTAATGATTCCGATGGAATTTCCAAAATTCGAAGCCCTTTGTGAAAAATATATTATCTCTCCCGAGGTAGCCCGCGAATTCTGGAGATCCAATGATGCTATCATCGGCCCATTGACGTACTCTTGCAAATCTGAAGACCTGGCCAGGGTTCTGTTAACTGTGAATGCCCTTGTTGCAAGATTTACCTTCCTGAAAGTCAGAGTACCGAAGCAGCTTCTTATCCTTGGCATGCACGCCGCTGCTCAACATTTTTCCGCCCCAGCGCTTCGGTCTTATATCCACCGCTATGTCTCTGCTGGACATGGTTCACTACCTAGGAACTCGGCTATAAAACTCCTCCGCTACCTCTACTTATCATGTCAAGCGAGTATTTTCAGAAGCCCCACGATCGATATGGGTCCGATGCGAGAACTTGTCACTGGTTTAGACGAGCATGGTTCGACAATACGGCCAAGCGTACATTCCATACTCTCTATGCCCGGTTATGCTCGCCCACTTTATCTCTATAGCCACTATTTCCAGCTTCTTGGGATTATCGGAGGCTCTAGAAGATTGCTCGACCTCTGGCCTACGGTTCGGGATAGATTCAGAGAGCGTCCGTCCGATCACAATGTCCGAACCTTTGTAAACAGTTACCTGGCCGCCCTTCTTAGATCGGGATTCGGTTCCGAAGCGGCGTACTTTACAGAAAAATTGTCGGACATTTCCAATCTAGAGGACTTGTTACCGGCGTCGCTGTGGAAACAATTACTTGAACAGGAAAACAGTGAGGGGTTACTGAAATTGGTTTCAAGCCAGACAATGAATGTGATCATGGTTGAGGCGCTCACTTCCATGGAAACTAGCCTCGGTATCACCTGGGATCCTGACGGTGAAGGGCGCCATGTTAAGACAACTGATATGGATCCATGGTGGGATCAGTGGCCTGCGGATGAAATACTGCCAAGCCTCGACCCCGATTCTAACAAATCCGGTTCATTAGGTTATATAGAGCGACTCTTGAGAGAAATAAAACTTTATGGTTCTTCTAGATCGACCAAGGAGCTTGCGAGGGTCGCTAACCTATTACATGATTTTGAGGGCATCGAAGTTCCCCTTGGTTCTACAAAGGATCAACTAGGCCAAGTGCACGAGTTTGCGTGGCTGCCCCAATGCTGCCCTATTGACTTCTCCAATAACGTTCCGCCGTCGCCTTACAATATAGCTGGCCCACAATCTCCGTCATCATTGGGCTTAATCCGTGCTACTCACGATATAGACGGCGGACCAATTCCATTGAGTATGAGGAAGCTCTATCTAATGCAGCTCGGTTACGTCTGCGAGAGAAGGCGAGGCTCTGCTGAAGGCGGTGTCAACAGTACAACTGGTGACATTTGGAAGTGGAGAGCCACGGGACATATTATCTGCTGGGATCGGTTACATGAGCGCCTCATCATGATCTTTCTTGGAAAAGGCTGGGGGACTATTGATCCTGGCTTGTATCCCGAGAATTCACATCCGTTACTCCCATCGCTTGCCACACTCCACCCGAAACAATCGTCTGATTTCCAGTCCGAGTTTTCTGAAGACTCTGGTCTTATTTCTCCTATAGAACTTCGTTATTGGCTAGACGTTGACCCTGCCGCTTACCTTGATTCATGAACGAGCCCTGGCGGCTAGTACACTGCTGCGTCCCTTGATTTGGATACGTCCTACCCTCGCCCAATTCGGAATTTCAGACTGAAAACCGCCTAAGCAATTTCAACATCCGCTTCGTAATCGCCTTCGGCAGCGTATCAATTCCCCAGGGAAACTGAATACCATGAACGCAAAATGCTGTGCGTTGAAGTGAAGTTACCAATCTCCATCTATTGGTGTCCGATCTGGAAAACGCTCTACGCCTACCATGGTTCGCTTCGTTCATCCCCAAATCATAAATTACCTTTTAAGTCAAGAAGGTACAAGGAGATGCAAGATACAGTGAGTGTGAATCTCACCATCGATTCTAGTTTTATGTCGGTCACGAGTCAATCCAATGTTGCCAGGACTGTGGAGTTGATACGCATAAGCATGTGTTTGTTGTGTTAAACTGTTTTCTACATGTCTATATTTTGTAACTACCACCACAGCGTCATGTATTCCTAGATATCCGATATCCAACTTTGTGGCTATGGATACCATTGAAATGTACGGAGTAGTGTAGATTTGTTCGTTGTATGTACAGTATATTTTTGCTTTTCTTACAGACACGTTACCCTTTTGCTTTCGGCTGGGTTCCGGGCTGGAAAGGTAGCATTGCATGTATTATATATATATATATTATTCTATTCTATTCTATTCTATTTTATTTTTATTTTTGGCATTTCCAAGCTTTTTGACGCATTGATCTTCAAGACTTAACTCAATTTGCTTCAAACATGTTTATATTCAGGCATTACTATGTACACGAGAACATCGAAGCCACTCCCCAGGCGCTTCTACAGTCGTGCATATCTCGAGGCTGCTCGTATCTTCGTCGAATTTCTTTCCATACTCCTGCTTCCATACTCCTACAGCCCATGCATCGCTAGTTCTCCAAAAGCACTACTAACCTTTAGGAAAAAGCCTGAAGTTAGCTCAACACAACTTCGTTCATTGGCAGTAACAAACGAAGCGAAGAGGCTGAGCTAGAAAACTGGGGTTACTGGCCCTCAATGCCTCTGTTGGAAGTTGGAAGGTTAGGCAAATTAGCATCTAGTGTTGGCTCAGTTGATTTGGATGGTGGTTGAAATCGGGTCGTGGGCATGGCCGCCAAACAATTTAGCGTAGTTAATTCTGTCAGTTCTTGGCAGAAAAATCAACGCGTTGACACACCATTTGAACAAATTTCACCAACTTCTATAGCAATTCCCATCAACCACGGTATGCTTTGATAATGAATTGTTATTCTGCCTTGTTC